>ML809693.1:41140-57396 GCA_009831015.1 Picea engelmannii | reverse complement strand
GACTAAGTGAGTTAGTTAAGATTTCCTAGCCTAGTCACCATGCAAGGTGTTAGGATCTAAAGCAAATCTCTTTATGAGCTGATCTCACCCATTGTACTATATATTTGTAACTTTGGTGTGAATATTTGAACAAGATGGCTTGAGGCCCGCCAAATTGTTGGTCCTATCTCGTGTGTTCTATTTCTAAGCCGCAAACAAGGTCATAGTTAATTTGATTTCTTGTTGATTTAATTGGCTATTCATTTATTTATATTTCAGAAAAATATTTCTTTAAAATTCATGTATGTGGAATGTAAAAGAGTGAAAATAAAACTAGGTGTAATAATAGCATATATGTTGTGAATAGAGCATAGAATTGGTTTATAAATGGTATAGATCTAGTTTAGATATGTTTTATCCCTATGAACTCATCCACAACTATCATATCAATTTTTAATTTGTTTCAAGTTTTTTTTTTTTAAATATACATCAATAAGCAAGCGAACTACCTTCTCTCTCACCAACTATAAGCTTGCGACCTTATATTTGGCTCTTATTGATATTAGATCCATGGAGCCAAAGCCTGGTTAAATTTGTGTTGTTTATCTAAAATCGCAACCTCCAATCCAACTAGTGTGGTGACCTCCTCGAACTACATCAAATCAAATCAAAGCTCATTCCATAGGTGGTGAAGAATGGCATCTAAGATTCTCTTGAGTAGGTTTGAATGCATATAAAAAAATCACAGTTTTGGCATGGATTTATTTAATTGAACCCTCAATTCAGTTTTTTTTTTTTACTTAGAGAAAGTATGAAGGCAGACTCATTCACCATAGATCTCCACCAAAGCGATTTGAAACAGGATCAAGATAACAACAATCTCAAGCGACCTTATATCATTGATCTGGAAGAAGGATGTTGCAGGAAATGAACCTGTGACCTTATCATCCCTAGACCGATTCCAATTATTGGCCATTGAAGAGCAGATGAATGACTCTAAATTTGCTAAATGTGCACCATATCCTACAAAAATTGGGTCGAGCTCTAAGATCAAAACATAATGTTTCTAAATATTGGGCCCTTATTCATGGATTGAAAGTTTATCTAGATAAGGGAAATGATTGTATTCATGTAAGCGACAATTTCAATTTTATTTGTATGTAGATCTAGAATAAATGGAAGACGAAAAAAAATGCAAACATGGTTGAATTGAGAAAAAATAAATCAAAGGAGTTCAAATTAAAATTCAGAGATTTCATATTGATCATGTTTTGTAGGAATTTAATTTTGAAGTTGATGCTCTACAAATGTTATTGTATATCTTCTAAACAATGCATTATCAAAGGAGTTAAAATTAAAATTCAGGGATTTCATATTGGTCATGTTTTTGCAGGAGTTCAATTTTGAAGTTGATACTCTGCAAATGTTGTTGTATATCTTCTAAACAATGAATGAAATTCTAGTTAAGCTGATCCTAACAGAGGTCTTTTATTGAGATGCTATGAATACAAAGTTTAATATTAACTTGAGATACGACAAAATTGCACCAATTGGAGTAATCCCTCCACTCTCAAAGACATCACTAGACTGAACACAATTAGAAGCTGGAAAGCTATATTTTTTTAAGAGATCAACTCTACTGAGTTTATATGGATTTGATAAATTGTGGATTTTACTATGATATTGTGCATTTCTCATGAAAATATTAGATGTATTATTCTTAAAAGTTGAAGTGGGATTGTTTAGCGAAGTATTAAATCGATGTATAAAGGAATTCCTTATCAAAGTTGAAGCATTGTGAAAAATAGTTGACAATCAACTTGTTTTTCCTCAAAAGCCTGGTTAAAGCATTGTGAAAGAAAAAGTACATTGAAGACTTATCATTGTATTTTGATAGACTTTTCTCATCACAAGAAGGATATACCATAATAAAACCAAACATTTTTTGCTTTGTGTCCTAGATCCACTCGAAATTGAATTATGGGATCATAGGTACACTAGTTTATTTGTGTGTGATTGTTCTTGATCTCTTTCTTCTTCATGATGTTTTGTGTCGAATTTTGACACAATTGCAATCTATCATTTAAAACACTACATGCATGGAGTACAAGTTAATGGATTTCATATAAAAATTCACACCAATCAAGCACATGTAATCAAGAAACTACTACACATATTCAATCAATCAAGTTGTCGACCACATATGAATTCCATGATAAGTATACATCAACATTACATCAAAATCGGTATCAATTTTTCTTGCAGTAGTTCCTTTGTAAGTGTGAAATTAAACTTGAGTTGAATTGTAATTTTTGGGTGCATTCTCAATTGAACTCGACACCCAAAAATTAATTGAGTCATTGTGTTTTCGAGTCCACATTGAAATAATTCAGGCTAAATTGACAAGGTTGAGTGGTTGAAACTCAAAACATTGTAAAAATCATGAGTTGGGGTGCATTTTCGGTAGTATCCAACACCCTCATATTGTTAGAAACAAAAATCAAGTGAGCATGAAGTGCAACTGAGCGAGTTCAAGTAAGTGTTACAACAGTGGTGGATGGAATCATGGAATTGATTTCCTTATTGGAAACTTTACTTGAAACAACATGGAGAAATTCAGTCACAATAACCAATAGACACTACAAGGAGAACACCTTCTAGCGAAGGTTTTTACAAAACCTCCTTGCAAAATTTATCTCTTCTCTGTTTATAGTGGAAATTGTTAATAGAGGCAGGCAAACGAAGGTTTTTGTAGAGGTTTTTTGACTGATGCACCTTTAAGGTACATAGGCACTGGTGCACACATAAAACATAACACGTCGGTGGTTAAATGTTCAAATGCACATGTTGAGGGGTCCAAATGGCCTATAAAGATGGTAAGAGAGAATGCTCGATTACAAGTCACAATTAGGCCTACTCTCGCTTAGGATAGCGTTTCCTACCAGTGTGTGGACCTGGTTGGCACTCTAAAATATTTTCATTTATGAATTTGAGAACATAATGTTCTCAGATGAATTCAAATCTCCACTAAAAATTTAACTATTGCTATCTAAAACTATACTAAGCTAACTCTATATTAATCTATCCTATCATGATCATGAGCAAACTAAAAGAGTATGAACACAGTAGCAAATGAAATTACTAGCAATATAAATAATTCATATATGCAAGTAATATATGAAAACAATAATGCTAGAGACACATTAACAATTAATTGCATTATGTATCAATAAGATCATTTATGTGTTCATAAGCAAACAAATGACAACTTAAGCATGAAGAACATAGTTAAGAATTAATTCATGTTACAAAGTTCCATAATACTCAAACAAGAGACCAATATATAAATAAAAATATCATACACATTAGTCTAGATCATAAATTCCCCAAAATGCTCTTGCTCTTTATTATTCAACAATAATAGTACCGTTCAAACATACAATGGGAAAAATTCCATGTCTTCTCGCAGTGCTCTCTTTTATAAAACAAGAGAGATTGTTTACATTTGGTAATTGTCATCATGTCAGATGACATTTACAACCTATCGTTTCATATTCCCTATTCGGACTTTAAATTTCTTATAATAATCAAAATGAGAAGAGTATGCTACAAAGTACAATAATCATGAGACTTTCTAAAGTTCCATTTTATCCCTATATTATTTCCACAATTCATAATATTTCAAGATCATTTCTAGCATGGTTAGTTGCATCTTCTCCAAATCCATCTCACCATCACATATCTTAGTTGTCACTTCCAACTTTAAACCTTGCTCAATCTTCTTTATAAAGTCTTTAGCCAATGTGATCAATCTTGTTGGTTTCATCAATTGTTCCTTCAAGACTTACTTGTCCACTTATATACTCTGCTCAATAGCTTCATGGATTACATCCCTTTTGGTTTCAATTTTTTCTATCCTTACTTCACCAGGGATGACATCATCGATGTTTGGCATAACCTCCATCCCAAATTATTCCAGTAACTCATCTAAGGCATTCCATAATCTCTTGCAGGATTTGGTTACTATCTTCTGGATTCTTTTAAATTATTCTAGGAGGGGTTTATAAGTATCAATTAGGACTTGGTATTTTATCTTTTGTCTAGAATTGTAGATTGGAAAGGTACTTGGTGGGATACAATATATTTTGTATAGTTTTTTTCATTGATGTCAACCTTAGTCAACCCTAGAAGAAGCATCTAGAAGTGATGGATGTATTTGTAGAAGTCTCTAAAAGTGGTCCCCTTATGGCATAGATGTAAGCATGGCCCTCACAAGAAGATGCTTTGAAGAAGTCTACAAGAAACCCTAGAAATATGGTTAAGTGATTAAGAAGTCCCAGAGGTGTGGTCATGAAGCCCAAAGTTGTTTGAAGAAAAATAATGTGAAGGACATTGTAAATGCATGTACAACCCTCATAGATGGATATCCCTTATCATGCCATTTCCAACGATAGGTGGTACATCATGTGGTTCCTCATGGTTGAGGAGACATTCCCTCTTGAAGTTGAAAGCCCCGAAGAATGGTTAATAAGTCCCTAAATGATTGCAACAAGAAGTTACAAGTAATTAATTAAAGGATAAAGAAATTGTAACAATAAATAATGAGTTGACCCTAAAAGTTAAGAAGTCCCTAAACGGTTGCAACAAGAAGTTACAAGTCATTAATTAAAGGGTAAAATAGTAGTAACAAGAAATAATGAGTTGACCCTAAAATTAAGAAAAATGGTAAAACAATCATCAATTAAAGGGTAAAACAATTGTAGCAAGAAATAACGAGTTAACCCTAAAATCAACAAAAAGGGTAAAATAGTTGAAAGTTAGCCTGAAAAGAAGTCACTTGAAAAGTATAAATACACATCAAGAGTCTCTCATTCAGACACACAAGTTCATTCGATATCTATCTAGTGAACACTTGATCTATTGGAAAATATGAGCTAGTGAGGTTGAAGTAAAGAAAAGGAGATGCTTTTTCCAGGTGTTAGCATGGTATGATGATGCAAAAATGTTGTTACAGGATCCAAGGAATGTCTATATACATGATTTGATTGTTATATCTTTATGCTATGACACATGCTTGAGGCATGTCTTGGGGATATTTGGCATATGATTGAGGCATATTTTGGATGTATTGGCACATATATTTGGCACATGGTTGAGGTATATTATGGATACTTGGGTACACGGTTTAAGGCATGTAATGGCATATTGTGTGAGGAATATATTTGATGTCTTGGTAGATACTAGAGGCATATTTCTGGTACATTGTTAGATGCACATCTTGGTGAATTTGGTCATATAGGTTGGATACATTCTTGGTGATCTTGGCATGAGATATCTATGGTTATGAGTTTGATCTAGTGATAGTGATAAATGAATTGATAGGTTGATGCACCAGTGACAGGTTGTTTATCATTGACAGTTTTAGTGACAGGTTGAGTCTACATTTATATTTCAGGGAGGTAGGATGAGATAAGGAAAGGGGGTCATAACCTCCTTCTAGTTGGAGCCAGCGAACAAAGGGAGTTAGAGCTTCCTTTAGGTTGGATCCTGTAAACTAGGGGGTAGGACCCTCCTTCCAGTTGTAGCTGAATAATTCAAGGAGTTGTAGTTTCCTTCGAGTTGGATCCTGTAAATAAGGTGTTGGAGCCTCCTTCCAGAGAGTGCTGGAGAATTTGGAAGATTGTGCTTCCTATGAATGTAATATTTGATATATATAGGAAATCATTTCATGGTTTTCTCCCATTTGTGTTTCCACGTAAAATATCTTGTGCACTGTGTATGATGTGATATATTTTTGAATGGTATTGCTTATGGTTATATTTTCATGAAATTTCAAATGAAGGAATAAGTGATAATTATTGATATTCTGATTAAAAGTGGTAAAAATTGCATAACACTGATTCACCCCCCCTCTCAGTATTCCAACAATTGGTATCAAAGTAGGTCCTTCAGAATAAGTCTAACCACTGGAAGGTAGATCATGGATAATGGATACTCAGGAAATGGAATACCAATATTTGATGGTCAGAATGGTAAGAAATATGAGATATGGAGCACAAGAATGATTTTTTTTTACAAGCACAGGGATTTGAAATTTGGAAAGCAGTTATTACAGGATACATTGCTTCAAAGAAACCAAAGACTACATCCAAGAAGGAATTAAAAAGAAACAAAAAAATAGCAATGGATTTCATCCTAGAAGGATTACCTGATCTAGTAAAAGACAAAGTGGGAAAATGTTCATCAACCAAAGAAATTTGGGATAAGATACATAATATCTATTTTAAGGGATATCATAGCTTCACAGAGCTAGAGCATGCTAAAGAAAATATAGGGACAGAACGAGAAGAAACATTCTCATCATGCCAGACATATTTAGAAGAATAAGATTGTGAAGTAGACATAGTGGATCTTAGGGCTGAATTAATTGGTGCTTTAAGTGATCTAAATAGAGAAAGGAAGAAAAAAAACTCTCTCAAGGAAGAATTGATCAAGATAAAGGAGTATTCTCAAGATTCTAATAAAAATTCCTAATAATCCCAACAGATCATCATGAATCTAAAAGCTCAGCTAGAAGAAGCTAAAGTGATTGAAGAAAACATCAAGGATCAGTTGAAAGAGAAAAAATGTTTGGAATTTGAAATAATATCACAAAGAAAGGAATCAGAGAAGAGAGAAGATATTTTGACAAATCATCTTAAGGAAAGGTCTGACTAAAACAAGCTTGAAGAAAAATTTAGTCAACAAGAAAGAAGACTTGAAGAAGAAATCATCTCCTTGAAAACTAACTTGAACTTGAAGCAAAGAGAATGGAAGACATTATGGAGATCCAGGTGATGAAGAAGGAAGAATATTGTGAGAATCTTGAAGAATAAGTTGTCACATTAAGGGTTGAAGTTGTCAAGCTCAGTAAGAATGCTGAAGAAAGAGGAAGCTCCACTCAGCTGGTAAATAAAGTTGAATCAATCGGTAAATAAAGTTGAAGAGAAGTGTTACAAGTTGTTGTAAAGGAAGAATGAAGAGAAGTTTAAGAGGTATGAAGAATTCATCAAAGGATATATCAAGAAGGAAGAATGAAATCCCTCAAAGGAGAACATTCCATAAATGGAGAATACACAAGAAGAATATTACATAAGAGTTGTGCCAACAATACTACCTTCTACTTCCAGGTATCAAAGAAGTTTTAATCATTGTGAAGGAAACAATATAAGAGAATATTGTGATCAAATAAGGCATTAATTCAGAAAAACTACATCATAAAGTGTTATAGTGTTATTAACCCCCTAACCCTTGGGACATCATCTCCTAGAGGTCACCTACACAATTCACCCATTTTCATCGTCTTTTCACTGAGTTTCTAGCCTAATATCCCTTCGGTCGCCCTTGTCCTTCCTCAAGCCTACGACATAAGGGGTTGGTATCCCTTTCTGGACTTCCAAGTCACGACCGGGTCACTTTGTTTGTGTTCTTAGGTTGCAACTGAGCCTAGAAGCTCCCTTTTTTGGACTTGGTTGTGATGGATGAGACCTCACTCTGATTTCTTGGGGTTTAGTATTGAGAAGGATTCCAGTATAAGCCTGAAGATCTTATCCTATTAACCATATGGCCTTATCTCTAAAGCCCTATAAGAACCAATTCATTTACATGGGAAAGGGGGGAGAAATAAATAACAAATTTACTCTGGCATTTTGGTGGTAAGGCTTGTGCAAGGAGCTTGGAAGAAAGACATCTCTTCAGTTTACACCTGTAAGTTGTAATATTTCTTACTTGATTAATAGAAGATATGCTGGATGTTTCCCTATAAATGATTGTTCGTGTAAGTTTGTGTTTTCATTTGTAGAGAATTGATATATTTGTAGATTATGACATATTATCAAGTTTAGAATCATCCTTTGTTTGTATCTTTTTTTCTGTCTTAGGTATAGGAAGAACCTAAGGGACCTCAACTCCTTCAGGGTATAAAATCCCTACAACAAAAAGAAGATAATTCACTCCTTGGTATCAAATTTTATTTTATGGCTATTGTTTTAATTGTAAAGTTGTAGATTGCAGAGCTTATGGAAGAAATGGTCAAGCAAGAAATGTTTATGTGGCTCTGTACAATATTGAATGTTACAAATGCCACAACTATGGACACATAGCCCGTGATTGTAGAAGCATGATGGGTACTTCCATGAAAGAAAACATTGATATTAGATACAAGAAGGTTTGGAGAAGAAAATAAAGACAAGAAGAGAAGGTGAATGAAAAACAAGTACCAAAGATCCTACTCACAGGATTTGCAGTAGTGCAATATCATGATGAATCTATGGGCAAAGAGGAAGATGTCAGAATTTAGGAAGATGATGAAGAGGAAGATGTCATAATTTAGGAAGATGATGAATCCATAGGCAAAGAATAAAATTACTCTGCATTATGGTGGCTTCCTCCACCTTTCTGAGCCATCCGACTTGGAGACTCCCAATAAATATGAATATTGAAGAGGGGGAGTCTAAGTAGCAACTCTATAGATTAGAGAAATATATTTCGAGAAGTATGAAGTGTTTGCATATTTTGGAAAGGAAGTCTTAGAGTGGTTTGATTACAAAATTGCAGAATGTTGCGTGACAGTTTCATTGTTTAAGAAGCAACTTTCGAAACACATTCCCATGAAGACAAGGGGAGCAACCTCAAAGGGAGATACCCTTTTCCATTTATATCAAATGGGGAGAGAATCATCGGGAGAGAAATATGAGGAGAGATGGTCACAATGGGAGTATGAGTATTGGAGCATGAGTGTTGCCATCAATGCCAAGGAGGAGATTGTTGGATAGTTGGTTGTCATTGAGGTAAACCATAGTCAACCCTAGAAGAAGCATATATAAGTGATGGGTGTATTTGGAGAAGTCTCCAAAGTGGTCCCCTTATGGCGTATCTCTAATCACGATCTTCACATGAAGACACTTTGAATAAGTATACAAGAAACCCTGGAAATATGGTTAAGTGGTTAAGAGGCCCCAGAGGTGAGGTCATGAAGCCCAAAGTTGTTTGAAGAAAATGAGTGTGAAGGAAATTTTAAATGCATGTACAAACCTCATAGATGGATAGTCTTTATCATGCCATTTCTAATGGTAGGTGGTACACCACATGGTTCCTCACAGTTGAGGATATATTCCCTCTTGAATTTGAAAGCCCCGAAGAATGGTTAAGAAGTCCCTAAATGGTTGCAACAAGAAGTTACAAGTCATTAATTAAAGGGTAAAATGGTTGTAACAAGAAATAATGAGTTGACCCTAAAATTAAGAAGTCTCGAAACAATTTCAACAAGAAGTTACAAGTCATTAATTAAAGGGTAAAACAATTGTAAGAAGAAATGATGAGTTGACCCTAATATCAGGAAAAAGGGCAAAAAATCATTAATTAAAGGGTAAAATAGTTGTAACAAGAAATAATGAGTTGACCCTAAAATCAGGAAAAAGGGTAAAACAATTATAGATTAGCCCCAAAAGAAGTCACTTGAAAACTATAAATACACATCAAGAGTCTTTGATTCAGACTCACAAGTTCATTGAATATCTATCTAGTGAACACTTGATCTATTGGAAAATCTAAGGTAGCAAGGTTGAGGTAAAGTAAATGAGATGCTTGTTCCAGGTTGCACCAAGGTATGATGATGCAATAAGGTTGTTACGGGATCTAAGGTATGCCTTTATACATGATTTTGATTATTATATCTTAATGCCATGAAACATTCTTGAGGCATGTCTTGGGGATGTTTGGCATATTCTTGAGGCATATTTTGGATGTACTGGCACATGGTTGAGGTATATTTTGGATACTTGGGTACATAGTTTGAAGCATGTATTGGCATATTGTGTGAGGAATATATTTTATGTTTTAACAAATACTATAGGAATATTTATGGTACATTGTTAGATGCACATGTTTGTGAATTTGGTCATATGGGTTGGAGAAATTCTTGGTGATCTTGGCATGAGATATATATGGTTATGATTTTGATTTAGTGACAGTGATAGAGGCCGTGATAGGTTCATGTATCAGTGACAATTTGTTTACCACTAGCAGTTTCAGTAACAAGTTGAATCTACATTTATATTCCAGGAAGGCAGGACGGGGTAAGGAAAGAGGGTCATAGCCTCCTTTTTGTTGGAGTTGGAGAACACGGGGAGTTGGAGCTTCCTTCAGGTTAGAGCCTGTAAACTAGGGGGTTGGATCCTCCTTCCAGTTGTAGCTAGAGAATTCAGGGAGTTGTAGATTCCTTCAGGTTGGAGCTGTTGGGTATGTGTTATATTCTTGGGGGGTGCAGCCCCCTGCGCGGGGGTTCCGAGGTAGCGCCCCCCAAAAAACAATTTCTTCCTTGGGAAACGTGTCACATATTTAGGTGGTTTTTCAGCACATGGTTTTTTGCCGATGGTTTTCTATTTTCGGTTAAGGAATTAGGGTTAGTCCTATAGCTTTGAAATGATCAATCACCACGTATTTTTGGTCATGCCTCTTTGGTCCCCCTATATATAAACATATCTCATGTAGGGATTCATCCTCCTTTCTAGCATGAGGACCATTAGATAATACATATCTCCCTATGCTTAGTTTTGATTTTTTCCTAGGTTTTCTTGTTATTAGTGGAGAGGAATGAGGTTATCCCTATCCCTATTACCTGGTAGGTGATTTGTCTGGATAGCAATATATCAATAACATACTTGGGAAAAATATGTGGGGCCTAGGAACTCACATAGATCCTAATATAACTATAATATTTACCTATATACCAGTCTCCAATGTCCTTCAAGGTTGCTATGGCCCCTTGTGATATTCTATGTGGAAAATCATGATGAATAGGGGAGCTAGGAAGTAGTCACAGATATTATATATATATATATATGTGTGTGTGTGTGTGTGTGTGTGTGTGTGTGTGTGTGTGTGTGTGTGTGTGTATTTCTTGTAGTTGACATCCCACAATTCTGAGCAGTAAACATGAATAGGGGGTTGGTTGGGACTCCAATTCCATCCAAAAGAATGGAAATGAATAGTAGAGCATATTGAATCTATGATATATGATGACATGAAGAATCTAGTTTTTTTCATACCTGGAGCTTATTTGACCTTCTGGAAAATGTTGAATGCTAGTATATTTTACCAGTTGAATATTTGTCCCATCTTCGCCACTAAGTATGCCATTGGAAACCATTCGATTTAAAAGTGAGTACTTGTTTCACTCGCCATACAGTAGACATATCATCGTGCTTAATATCTTATAGGGTTCTTTCAAGTGCTATATAGGGATGACACATTCTCCTTCCTTAACATGTCTCTCTTCATCATACCAATCAACCCTCCATTAATTCCTCAAAGTCTTCATGGTCTTTCCTAAATTTTTGCAAAAATGACTCATTCAGGGATACTATAGGTTCTGAGAGGTGATATCAGATTTTAATGTCCTCTAGCTTCATAGATGCTATCGAGAGCCTTGATTCATATCCTGACAGTCCTATCAGGAAGAGGTCATCAGGATGTTCTTAACAATATGTTTCAAGGTCTTAATGCCCTCTAATGGTAGTTCCCTAAGGAATATTTGATTTATTGTATTGGGAATCAGGCCAAGAATGAGACATTATCCATTCACATGTGTTATTTATGCCTTACTTAGATTGCACAACATGTTCATATAGTCCAATTCTAAAAAATTATTCTTATACGACTTTAAATTAACCTCATCAGGATGAGCCATCAGAGAGAAGAATATGCTAAAAATATAACTCTAATAGAAGGATTTCCAATAGTGTTATCGGAGAAGGTCCATCAGAGAGGATCCATCAGAGAGAAGAATGGCTCATGGTTAGTTCTTGTTCCAATAGGGGGGATGCCATAAGAATATTCCTGCCTTGAATATCGTTCTCGTATGAAGGAGATTTACTTGCGCTGTGGATTGAAACGCTTGGATAATATTAGATTAATCAATGATTTTCCATCTACCACATAATGTTAGCGGTTATGTGAGGGACCCACTCACATGCATTTGACTGCAACCTGGTAGTATTAATTATTTTGGACCAATCACTTCTCAACATGGGGTCAGAGGGTTGATACCTTACGATGTAGTGGAGCTATTTTGCATCAGGACATGTTCATTGAAGAGGCTCCACTGGAATCAATATTTTGTACAAGGTGAAATCTTTTCCGATGAAGGGGAATCTGATAGAAGGGATCTGATAGTCTGTCGACTTTCATATTTTAGAAAACTATTTGGCATTTGCATGTTCATTCACTCCGAGAAGTAACATTCCGGTGGAGAGTGATCCAATAGCCCTCGAGTATGGTCACATGAGTGAAGACTTTCTTTAGGACTTAAAAGGACTTGCAATTCATTCATTGAGAAAAAGGGGATAATAAAGGTAGGGAGAAACTTCATAATATCTCTAATTATCATAGACAAAATAGTAGTTTCTTGTATCAGTAGCAAATTAAGTTAGTAGTGATAAAATTCCTTGCTAAAATTGTGATAGGGGGACCCACTGAAATCCTCTAGGATAGAGAATTTTAGTGGGTAGTTGTGGGGGGACAACAAATGAAGACTTGCTAGNTGTGTGTATTTCTTGTAGTTGACATCCCACAATTCTGAGCAGTAAACATGAATAGGGGGTTGGTTGGGACTCCAATTCCATCCAAAAGAATGGAAATGAATAGTAGAGCATATTGAATCTATGATATATGATGACATGAAGAATCTAGTTTTTTTCATACCTGGAGCTTATTTGACCTTCTGGAAAATGTTGAATGCTAGTATATTTTACCAGTTGAATATTTGTCCCATCTTCGCCACTAAGTATGCCATTGGAAACCATTCGATTTAAAAGTGAGTACTTGTTTCACTCGCCATACAGTAGACATATCATCGTGCTTAATATCTTATAGGGTTCTTTCAAGTGCTATATAGGGATGACACATTCTCCTTCCTTAACATGTCTCTCTTCATCATACCAATCAACCCTCCATTAATTCCTCAAAGTCTTCATGGTCTTTCCTAAATTTTTGCAAAAATGACTCATTCAGGGATACTATAGGTTCTGAGAGGTGATATCAGATTTTAATGTCCTCTAGCTTCATAGATGCTATCGAGAGCCTTGATTCATATCCTGACAGTCCTATCAGGAAGAGGTCATCAGGATGTTCTTAACAATATGTTTCAAGGTCTTAATGCCCTCTAATGGTAGTTCCCTAAGGAATATTTGATTTATTGTATTGGGAATCAGGCCAAGAATGAGACATTATCCATTCACATGTGTTATTTATGCCTTACTTAGATTGCACAACATGTTCATATAGTCCAATTCTAAAAAATTATTCTTATACGACTTTAAATTAACCTCATCAGGATGAGCCATCAGAGAGAAGAATATGCTAAAAATATAACTCTAATAGAAGGATTTCCAATAGTGTTATCGGAGAAGGTCCATCAGAGAGGATCCATCAGAGAGAAGAATGGCTCATGGTTAGTTCTTGTTCCAATAGGGGGGATGCCATAAGAATATTCCTGCCTTGAATATCGTTCTCGTATGAAGGAGATTTACTTGCGCTGTGGATTGAAACGCTTGGATAATATTAGATTAATCAATGATTTTCCATCTACCACATAATGTTAGCGGTTATGTGAGGGACCCACTCACATGCATTTGACTGCAACCTGGTAGTATTAATTATTTTGGACCAATCACTTCTCAACATGGGGTCAGAGGGTTGATACCTTACGATGTAGTGGAGCTATTTTGCATCAGGACATGTTCATTGAAGAGGCTCCACTGGAATCAATATTTTGTACAAGGTGAAATCTTTTCCGATGAAGGGGAATCTGATAGAAGGGATCTGATAGTCTGTCGACTTTCATATTTTAGAAAACTATTTGGCATTTGCATGTTCATTCACTCCGAGAAGTAACATTCCGGTGGAGAGTGATCCAATAGCCCTCGAGTATGGTCACATGAGTGAAGACTTTCTTTAGGACTTAAAAGGACTTGCAATTCATTCATTGAGAAAAAGGGGATAATAAAGGTAGGGAGAAACTTCATAATATCTCTAATTATCATAGACAAAATAGTAGTTTCTTGTATCAGTAGCAAATTAAGTTAGTAGTGATAAAATTCCTTGCTAAAATTGTGATAGGGGGACCCACTGAAATCCTCTAGGATAGAGAATTTTAGTGGGTAGTTGTGGGGGGACAACAAATGAAGACTTGCTAGGAAGAACCAGTTACCTCTTCTTTTAGATTTACCTCCAAATTATATTGCTTCATTTTTTTCCTAATCCAAAAGATTTATAGGTCTTCTTGCGTCATGGAACCCACATCATGAAGATTTTTACTGAAACATGAGAAAGTGATAATATCCAATATGATCCTTTGAATAATTCCTATGAGATGTTAAGGGATTGTTTTCATTAATTTAATTCATACATAGAAATCTTTGGAGAGTTGGACACCACAAAGGAGTAATCATGATTGTTTGCAGGTCGATGTGTGTTCTTCATATCTATTTTCCTAGAATCGCTTCACTACCAGTGAGCTTCCATAGCCTAGAATAATTTTCCTCGGTATAATACAAACATAGCCCTACTTCCAGCGAGCATCCATAGCCCCAACGAGTTTACTTATACTTCCAACACAATATTATAGTGCTTTCAACTTCCTTACCATTATGCTTTTACATTCACCAACATCATTTTGTCAGACAATTGGCTTAGGTTGATGGATAGTTGGTATGTATTGTTGGTTGTCATTGATTTCAACCACTGGAGAGTGATATTTTATATTGATTTCAACCCTTAGTGATTGATGTCAACCCTTGGATAAAGTCTGGTAGTGAATTCCGGTAGCACAATTGTTTGTGTAATGGACTCAAGTTTGTTTGATGTATAATGGTATTAGTTTTAGTATATTTGAAGGTATGACTATTCTATATGGGTATTACATGTCATTCCATTTCCGGTGGTATGTGAAACATCACATAAATCCTCACGGTTAGAGAGCTATGGCCATGTGAAGTTGGAGAACCTAGGTTTGGGTAATGGACCTGAGTTTGTTTTATCGATAATGGTATGAGTTTTGATATATTTGTAGGTAACACTATTCTATATGGATAGTACATGTCATTCCATTTCCATTGGTATGTGGAATGTCACATAACTGCTCACGGTTAGAGATTTATGGCCATGTGAAGTTGGAGAACCCTCATGAGTCATCTAGAAGCCCCAAAAGGTCAAAGTAGTCAAAGTGGTTTAAGAGATTTTTAGAAGGTAAATAATAAAGTGAAGTGATGAGTGTACTATAAGTCAAAATGAATAAAAAAGAAATTATTTAAATAATAAAGTTAAAGGAGAAATCACTAAGTTGACAAGTGGTTATAAGTGGGTTAACCCTAAAATAAGGAAAGTGGGTTAAGATGGTTAAAAGGTAACCCCTTGAGGAAGCTACATGAAAGTATAAATAAGAGGAAAGGCTCTCTAATTTTAATCACACTTGAGCATATTGAATATCTACAGGTGATTGAGGTAACCAAAGTATATCTAAGCTGAATTTCAGAGGGAAGGTGAAGTAAAGAAGGCCGAAATTCAAGGGAGGATAAATTCTTTTGATGATGCTTTCTAAGGTATGTTATTTACAGGTCATCTCACCATTTTCGCAATAATTTTTTTTCTTTCTAGAATGATTTAGACCATAAAATTGGGAGGCCATTGAGGAAACACATCCAAGTAGCTGTGGTACAAATTTCATCTTGTGGTTCGTTGTATTTTTGGAGTTACACTCTGTGGAAAATAGGGTTTGTGGCTAGTCCTGAAACTAGTCTAAAACAAGTGTTTTGGGTAAAAACATCATAAATTATTCTCAACAGATCCAAATTTAGTAATACCAAATGTGTTGGTTAGAGTACAGTCTGTAGTATTCGTTGTACAATTTTCAGATCCATACAACAAATATTCTATGCGGAGCACACTCTACAAGTTCGCTCTCTAGAATAATCTAGAATTCAACAAGGTATGCCATTTTTGATATAAATCCTTTTCTGAGAGGTTACAAGTAGTGACGCCTGGAGGAATTACATAAAACACATTGAATAAAATTGTGTACTATTTTCAGATCTTTAATCATTACAGGTACATAGTTATGATTATTTCAAGTTAGGGTTGTTGACTAATCCAAAACTAGTCATGTGAGACTAAAGTAAAGTTTGATGAAAATGCTAGTCTCTTGTTGTTAAAGTTAAGGAAGGTTTGTAGGTATGTGATCA
>ML809693.1:0-39523 GCA_009831015.1 Picea engelmannii | reverse complement strand
CTTCCCCAAGTCTCCTCAACCACCCTCATTATTATCCATCAACCTCCCTTATCTAGATATTTTGGGAAAATATTAAAATAAAACTAAATATAAATGACTTGCATTAAACAACAATAAATAAAATGAAAAGTCTTTCTTCTCATTCTAGCTAATAAATGTTATTTGATAATTTTCCCCAAAATGTACATAACACCCCACCATGCTAATTTAATTCATCATACCCACCATCTATCAAAGTCAAGAAGGTATTTAATGCTTCTATATATTTTGTATGCAATATAATTTACATATTCAATAAACATTCAATTAAATAGTTAATAATTTACTTTAATAATTAATACATTAATTACTTATACTAGTGTACATGGGTAGGGTATGTGTGCGTAGCTAGCAGACACATATCTCATGTATGTACTAACGATAAAAAATCATTGCCTCTAGTGCACAGTTCCTATATGATCACCAAGACATGTAGGACAACAGATCAAGTAATGCATCATTTAATAATCTTAACGAACTAAATTACACCAATTCATCAATAACTTATTGTCATACTTAAAATATCAATAGGAAATTAAAAAGGGTTTTAAACATGGTAGGAACCAAGTGAGTAAACAATAGTGGCATCTCTAATCCCCAATCAACATTCTCAACTAACATCGAATCATCCTTCCTTCCTAACCTACTTCCATCTTCCATCCTATCCTTTCCTCTGTTAGACTAAGTTGGAGCGTCAACTATATTGACCTAACTCTAGATAGAACCCGTAAGAGGAAGTGTCATACATCTCGACCAAGCTTCCCCAACAGGCAACTAGCAGTTGTCATCACACATCTAGGGGACTGTGAATTCACACAACCCTCCCATGACTCTAGGTTTCGAAGGATAAACAATGGGAATTACCTCCACCCCTCCTTATAGAACTAGGGTCAACACCCTATATCAAGCCCTATTGTGCAACTACTGTTCTTAGAGTCACGTCATCAAACAACCACTCTGGGAAAGTCGTGTGTCCTTTCAAAACCACACTTACCACAGATCATAGCAATATTTTAAACCATAAATTAAATCATAAGTACAAATTATAACATACACTATCTTTTGGATGTCTACGACATCCAAATTACATCAACACTACAGTCATTTGGTCATTACATAACTTGTCAATTTGCATCTTAGTTCACCAATACTCATATCCATGTATATATGTCATAATTTCATATAAGAATCCATATTTTTATTGACGTTCAATTAAGAAATGTATGTTTATTTTTATCATGCCTTTCATATCTTACACATCCACCACATAACTTAAACTGGTATCCATGTACCAAAATTCCACATTTAAATTTACATGTTTAACCAAATCACATAATCATCATCATCACAAACATATAACAACAAAATATAATACTGTGCAACTCACAAATAAGTCTAGACGTACACCTTTCACATGTCTATATCAGTTTCACAGAGTCCAAATAGTTACTAAGCAATGAATTACTATAATGAGAAAAATCGAAGTTATAATTGCCTAAGGCCAAAATATAGGGCATTATAGTGTGACAGTGGTTCCATCATTATACTTATACATCAGGGCAGTTGGACATGGCAAGGACAGGTGGTTGTAACCACCTTCCAGTTGTATCCGGGGAACATAGATGGTTGTAGCCTCCTTCTGGTTGTAGCTAGAGAATTGGGGAGTTGGATCTTTCCTCAGGTTGTAGCCTGAGAAATTAGGGGGTTGGTGCCTCCTTCCAGTTGTAGCTGGAAAAAAAAGGAAGTTGGTGCTTCCAATGAATGTAATTCTTAAATACATATAAGAAAAAGCATTATGTGGTTTTCTCCCGCTTTGGATTTCCACGTAAAACAATGGTGTATTGTGTATGTGTGTGATTGCTCATTTTTTCTTTGTTTATTTACTCTGAAACTATTGGATGATAATGCTACATTGATATAACACTTGCATTTTATGGTGAAAAAGGATTAAATTGCTCTATTACTGATTCACCCCCCCTCTCAGTAATCCAACAATTGGTATCAGAGTTGGTTCTTTCAGGAAACATTTTGACCACTGGAATGAGATCATGGATTATTTTGAGAATGGAGTACCAATGTTTAATGGTCAAAATGGTTTTAAGTATGAGATGTGGAGCAGAAGGACGAAAGTATTTTTACAGGAACAAGAACATGATATTTTGCTATCAGTTGTTATAGGATATGATCGTTCAAAAAGGGAAAAGACTGCAGCCAAGAAGGAATTGAAGAAGAATAACAAAATAGAAATGGATTTCATCTGGGAAGGATTACCTAATCCGGTAAGAGAAAAAGTTGGTAAATGTTCATCAGCCAAAGAAATTTGGGATAAGTTACATGACATATATTCTTCACCCATTGCAGATTCAGAAAATGCCAAAGACGATGCAGATACAGGTCAAGAAGAATTATGTTCAACATGTCAAATAGATTTAGAATATGAAGAGTACATAATCACCAAATATATGTTGTTTTTCTTTAATTGTGAAAAATGTGGACATCTTGAAATAGAATGCCATGAAGGAAATGAGACAAAAAAAACTAATTGAAAAGGAAGACAATTATGAAGAAGAATTGATTAGTGATTTAGATGAACTAATAGAAGAAAACAAGTCACTTAAGAGAATTGATGAAACAAAAGGAAAGTGTTCACATTTTTTAAGAATCCCAACAAGTCATTGAGAACTTAATAACTCAACTAGAAGAAGCTATAAAGATCGAAGAAAATCTTGAATACGAAAAGTAGTATTTGGAAGACAACATAGAAGCACAGAAGGAAGAAGCAGAAATGAGAGAGAAGATATTGAAAGATCATCTTAAGGAAAGAACCAACGATCTAAACCAGCTTGAGGTAGAGTTTGGTCAAGAAGAGAAAGGACTTGAAGAAGAAATAATCACATTAAAAATTCAGATTGAAGAAACAAAAAAAACAGAAGAAGTCATGAAGTCTCAGATAATGAATAAATATAAAGAGGTTGTGAAGCTTGAAGAAGAATTTGTCACATTGAGAAGTAAAATCGTCAAGCTCAACAAGAACGTTGAAGAGACAAAAACATCCACATCAGTTATAGAGAATGAAGAGAAGCACTCAAGGTTGCTAGAAAAGAAGAATGAAGAAAATAGAAAGAGTTATGTAGAAGTACTCAAAGGAAGGAATTATGGTCAACCAGAATCTTAGAAAACTATTGAAGATACATCTTCAAGAAGACCATTCATGTTCAAGCCACAACGAAGCTTCAATCATGATCATGATCAAGCAAGGAAAAAATTTAGAAGGACTACACCACAAAGAAGATCATTCACTCCCAGGTATGAAAATTTCTTTTATGGTCATTGTTTTTATTGTACTAATTTTGGACATAAGGTTTCATATTGCAGGGATTATAAAAGAAATTTTCAAGCAAGAAGTGCATATGTGGCCCCACGTAACATTGAATGTTACAAATGTCATAACTATGGACACATAGCTAGTGATTATAGAAGCATGATCAATACTTCCATGAAAGAGAACACTGATATTAGATATAATAAAGTATGGATACGAAAACACGAAGAACAGGTGAACAAAGAACAGGTCCCAGAGATCGCAAGATTGACAATAAAATGAGATGAATAAAATTCTACAGAGAAAAAGAAATATGTCAGATACAAAAAGGTTTGGAAAATAACTGAAAGAAAAGAAGGACATGTAAATCAAGAACAGGTTCAAGAGATTGTACTTTCAGGCATTGTAGTGAAGGATGAATCCACAGACAGACAGAAAGAAGTCAGGGCTCGGAGAGATGATGAATCTACCAATGAAGATGATGATGAATAAACATCAGAGCAGGAATTGTTCTGAGCCATCCGGCTTAGAGACTCCCAGGTAATATGAATACTAGATAGGGGAGTCTATGAGATATCTATGATAGACCAAAGAACCATCCTTCGAGCATCTTGCGGAGTTTGAGAAGACAGATCTAGAGCATTTAGTTAGCATAAGTACAATTTGATGGATTAATCAAGACTTCATGATAGTATAGTGATAAATGGGTCAGCATTATGGACAGTTTCTCAAGTAGAGTCTTGGACAACATGGACGAGAGCATGGATTCATAGATTGGTTCAAAGAGTGGTTCAGAGACAAAGGAACATTATCATAATGGATGATAATTACACATGAAATGTCTCAAACAATGCTAATGGATTCCAAATTGACAGATATTTTTTGGACACATGCAATGCATACAATAGTTCACATTCAAAATAGAGTAATGCTCATAAACAACAATGACAAAACTCCCTATGAACTATGGAAAGGAAGCACAAACAAGAACCTCTACATCAAGGTAACTCAAGGTAGTATTTTATTAATTGAAATTTATGTTGATGATATTGTTTTTGGAAGTACTAATGATAGGTTAAGCTAGAAATTTGCAAAGGATATGCATAATGAATTTGAAATATCATTACTTGGAGAACTATCCTTCTTTTTGGGTCTTTAGATATGTCAAAGAAATGAAGGAATTTTTATTTCTCAAACTGAGTATATCAGAGAAATGCTAAAGAGGTTTAGAATGGAAGATTGCAAACCAGTTACCGCTCCTATGCAAACCAATTGCAAGTTGAGAAAAGATGATGATTCAAAGTCTACAAAATAGAGGAAATACATGTCAATGATTGGTAGCTTACTATATGTGACAACATCTAGACCAGATGTAATGCAGGTAGTTGGACAACTGGCATGGTTTCAAGAAGCACCAAATAAATCGCATGTCTTAGCAGTAAAGAGGATTTTCATATATCTCAAAGGAACAAAAGAGTTTGGATTATGGTATCCAAAAGGAAATGATAGTGAGACACTATCAAATGTTGTCCGTAAGTACCCTACTTATGACAAAGAAATGTACTCAATTGTGTAAGCCTGCCGCCAGTGGAGACATTACATTCTTGGGAAGGAGACAATCATCCACACTAATCACAAGCCACTATAGTTCATGCAGACCCAAGGAAAATTGTAGAATGACCGCCATCAGAAGTGGTCCACATACTTACAATAGTTCCACCTCAACATCAAGTATAAAACATGAAGTACCAATCGAGTTGCTGATTGCCTCAACCGACCTCCAGTCGCAGAACTCACCACGATGCTAGACTCTTGCGAAAATGAGACCTACAGATGGCCACACCTTTACGAGACAGACCCTGACTTCTCCACCACCTACCAAATGTTGGGCGCGGACTTAGTGGTTGCTAATTTCCATCTTCAAGATGGGTTGTTGTGTCGTCTGGGCCATCTTTTCATTCCATCAAGCGAGTGCGAGAAGATGATTTGGGAAGCTCACTACAGTCGGGTGGCAAGACACTTTGGCGTCGAAAAGATAGTGACAGTGCTGCAAAAATGTTTCTACTGGTCGAAACTTCGACAAGATGTCAACAAGTATATCAGGTCCTACACCACTTGCACTATTGCCAAACCGACCACTAAGAAACAATGCCTGTACACCCCTCTTACTACTTCTGACATGTCATGGGAATCCATATCAATGGACTACATGTTGGGCCTCCCATCCACCAAGAGGGGAAATGACTGTGTTTTTGTGGTTGTTGATCGCTTTTTCAAGATGGTGATTCTAGCTGCCTGCAAGAAGAACATCATAGTAGAAGCCACTGCCAAGCTCTTCTTTGAATGAGTATAGTTACATTTTTGGATCCTACAAACCATTATCTCATACTGTGACATTCGGTTCCTCATCACATTATGGTCAAGCCTCTGGTCACTGCTGGATACCAAGCTCACCAAATCCACTGCCTTCCACCCCCAGAAAGATGGCCAAACTGAGGTCGTCAATCAGATGATCATACATATCCTGCGCATGTACAATTCAAAACACCCTCGCACATGGGATGAGAGTCTTCCCTATGTCCAACATAGCTACAATCGATCCCTTCATAGCTCAACTAGCCACATCCCCTTTCAGGTGGGGATGGGATTCCAACCATTGGGCCCCATGGATGTTGCAGTACCCTTGGTGACCGCCTTGACCGACTCATTCCCTTCTCCACCAGAAGCTGACAAAGCCACCCGGTTCATTGAGTGGATCCAATGCATCCACTAATAGGTTCAAGATATTCTACAGAAGTCTAATGCCAAGTATAAGCAACACCATGATCAACATCGGGTGCCACATAAGTTTTAGGTGGGAGACAAAGTTTGGTTGCACTTGCAGAAATAATGCCTTACAGGGCCCCATCGGAAGCTTCGCCCACTCTGTTATGGGCCATACACCATCACCAAGGTTGTGGGTGAAAATATTTTTGAGCTCAACATTCCCCCTTTCCCTGGCCTGCACCCAGTCTTCAACGTGGCTCTCCTTCGAACATATTTCCCACCATTATTGGACACCTCAGAGATAGTAGAGAAGTTGAAACCAACAGAGCTCAACCCTGACTACATGCAAAAATAATCAAAATATCATATTGTGGACACAAATATCAAGGGAACTTGACAATAAAGGATCCAACTTTATCGAGTCGTTAAAGCAGGGCAACTCGTGCACCTAGGCAAGTGGCTCACCCGGGGCCAAATTTAGCAGAAATTTCCTCATTTGATGGGGGAACTCAACGTAATGGAGACCATTTATTCCTAAGAATGGAGGATTGATCCATGTGGATATTGGTGGCTACCCACCTTTTCCAACTCCCTCAAAACAATTTTCTAGCAATTTTGGCAATTTACTATTTTTAGCATTTTAACTTCCGGGGCCATTTTGAGGGCCTAAATGAAGGTTTTTCGGGATAGAGCTTCTCAAATATAGCTGAATAAATGATTGATCCCCCAAAATGAATCTCTTCGATGATACATTTCCAACGATCTATCATACACCTAAAACAAAGATCGTATGCAAAAGTTACGACCCCGGGAAGTTGATTTACTGACTTACCCAAACGGGGCCCACATGACTTTTGATGCTTCACCTCCTAGGGTTATGTTTTTGGATGTATAGGGTTTTTGAAATTCCTGTTTATTGTAAAAATTCATTCAGAGCCTCATTGTAATCATATTCTTGCGAATGAGCGCAGTCGTCACATCTCTTCTCAGAGATAAGATGCCACCATTCCAACAAGCTTGTTTTCCGCTACATTTTACAATTTCATCTTATTTTGTTATTGAATAGAAAACCAGTTATATTGTGTCTCTGTTATTCTGTGTAAGCATATTTTAATAATCTGTATTCATTTCTTTCTGCTCATAAAATCCGGATCAATTCTTCCCCCCACTAAACGTGATCCCGACACACAATACTGGGAAACATATTCCTATGTTGGCTATGGAATAGACTGGTGTCTAGGGTGATCCCTTATTTGAGAGCCCAGTTAGGAAATACATTTCATCAATGTTTATCTCAAGCATGTGATGTTGGACACACCAATCACACTGAGAGGGGGGGGGGGGTGAATCAGTGTGAGGTTTATTTTTTCACTTCTCACAAAACTTTAGTTAGCAATCACCATTCACAACATCATTAATTATTACTTCCATTGATGCTTAGTTTCTTTCATGTAAATATATCTCAATTACATACATTAACAATAAATAACTATGCACCATCACAATAAAGAACACAAGGAACACCAAATATATGTATAAGTTTCTTTTGTATTACGGACTACAATCCTTGGGTTTTATCAACACCAACTGAAATAGAGAACCAAATCCAAGAGAGAACCAAATCTTAATGCAAGACCCAACCTGCGTATCTCAACACCAACCAAGATGTGAGGAATCCAACCCTCAAGTACAAGACCCAACTTGTAGACAGAAATAAATCTGTCAAACTGTACCAACAATCTATACCAATACAAGTGCATCAACTATGCAGAACCTGTCACAAAAACCTATCACCTCAATCTGTCTCATCAATATCATCATCCAAATCTGATCTATAACTCTGTAACATACTTGGTTTATGTGATCATAGACCTGCAAACGATCCTTAACTTCAACAACAAGAAACTACCATTTTCATCAAACTTTACTTTAGTCTCACATGACTAATTTTGGATTAGTCAACAACCCTAACTTGAAACAATCATAACTTTGTACCTGTAATGAATAAAGATATGAAAATGGTACACAATGTTATTTAGTGTCTTTTCTTAAATTCCTCTAGGTTTCACTGCTTGGAACCTTCTAGAAAATGAGTTATACCAAAAATGGCATACCTTGCTGAATTCTGGCTTATTCTAGAGAGAGAAATTGTAGAGCATGCCCCGCATGGAATATTTTTTTTATGGATATTAAAATGGTACACAACATACTAAAGACTGTGCTCTAACCAATACATTTGGTCTTACTAAATTTGTATTTGTTATGAATAATTTATGATGTTTTAACCCAAAACACTTGTTTTAGACTAGTTTCAAGACTATCCGCAAACCCTATTTTCCACGGAGTGTAACTTCCAAAATACAATGAAACACAAGCTGAAATTTTTATCATAGTTACTTGGATATGTTGTCTCAACAACCTCCATATTTTTCTATTTGAATCATTCTATAAAAAAAATTATTGTGCAAATGGTGAGATGACCTGTAAATAACATACCTTAGAAAGCATCATTAAAAGACTTTATCCTCCCTTAAATTTCAGCCTTCTTTACTTCACCTTCCCTCTGAAATTCTCCTTAGATCTCCTTTGGTTACCTCAGTCACTTGTATATATTCACTATGCCCAATGGATACTAATGGGAGACCCTTTCTCTCTTATTTATACTCTCCAAGTAGCTTCCTCTAGAAGTATCTACTTAACCACTTTGTCCACTTAACCAACTTTGTCCACATAGCCACTTGGTCCATTTAACCACTTTGTACTCTTAACCACTTTGTCCACAAATAGTAAACTCTTCAATTATAGTTGCAACAAAATTATTTTTAATTGTTTTATTGTTGCAACCACTTAACCCATGACTAACCACTTTGATTTGTCAACTTCTTATAGGAGCTTCTAGAATAATTTTACTTCTTTGACCCTTCTAGAGGCTTCTAGATAACTCATGAGGGTTCTCCAACTTCACATGGCCATAAATCTCTAACCGTGAGGAGTTATGTGACGTTCCACATATCACCGGAAACAAAATGACATATAATATCCATATGGGATAGTTTTTTCTGAAAATTCATTGATATTCATTACATTATTCCTTAATCAAACTTGGGTTCCCTAACCAAACTATTGGGCTACCTAACCATTTTGACTTCACAAAGCTTCTTCCCGTGAGGGATTTCACCATAAGAGGACCACTTTGAGAACTTTATCCAAGAGTGTCTTCCTGTGAGGGATTTCACCATAAGGGGACCACATTGGAGTTTATCCATTTGGTTATTCCTATCAACCATGACAAGAAAACAATGAAAAAACCTTTACATCATCCCATCTATACATCAATCCATGAAAATACATCACTATGACACCACTTGACATCTTTGAAATCAATTACATCTATGACAAAATATGCCATCAATCAAGACACCAATGATACTATGACAAGACATCAATCATTTGACATCAATGACAACATAATGAAACAATCTCCCCCTTTGGCATTGTTGGAAATACCAACATTGATGTCAACACCAATCATTGATGGAAACATGTAGACATGGCATTTATGTTCATCAATAGTCATCTCAATCACATCAATGTGACTATCTCTCCCCCTTTGACATCAATGGAAAAGGCTAGTTCTCTCCTTGGGGCTTCTCCCCCTTCCTGAACTCTCCTTGGGGATGCTCCCCTTTTCTAGATGCCTTTGATCTTCCTCTGAATAATTTTTCCCCTTTTTAACGAGGGATATCACATTGATGTAATGTTGAATACATATCGCGCATGCTCCCCCTGTGACCATCGTTCCTCTTGGAAACATGCCTTTGTGATCTATATCCAAGCATCTATCTCTTTATCTTGCATCTGATAAATCGCTCCTCTTGGAATCGTGGGAAGAAGAATGACTCCTCCTATCTTCTCTGCAAGCTGAACAATATGCTACCACTGCAATCTACTTCTGATGCAAATGCTACTACTCAAACGAAACATAGATCTTCTGCTCAAGAATGATATTCTCTTCCTATGAAGATCCTTGGACCTACCTATGCATAAAACTCATGCCAAACCATACATCATGAAGAAAAATATATGTCAATAATGAATAGAGAATCATGAAAAAAACATCAACCATGTACATCCTGTGCCATACTATGTGCCAACCATGCACAACACTCATGTACATCAATACCATACAATATACCATAAGATATCATCAATGGAGTGTATCAACCATATGCCAAGAACATGTGCCAACTGCGTACCAACCATATGATTCTACCAACATGCTAACCATGTGCCTCAAACAAGTGCCATACCATTCAGGATATTCCTCTACCATGAACCAAGTGCCACAATCATGTATCTAAACAATCAATATATCAACCAAAAATCATAACAATTGTCTCAACTATATCATCCCATACATCATGTACCAAAGCAAGTGCATCAACCATGCACCAAACCTCAACAAGATGAACTACAATCAAGATGTGTTCCCATCCATGTATGCCATATCAACCATAAACCATGTGCTAATCATACTGCTAGGAAGTGCCTCTAACAATGTACCAAATATGTACCAATCATGCATCAACTTTAGATCAAGCTATGTCTCATCAATTATGTACAACATAACCACCTCATCAACTCATTAACTACAAGTCCCAATATGTAGCTCAACCACATGCCAAATGCATGCACCAAGACATCCAATGAATATGCCTCTAACAATACATCATAAGATATATCAATGGAGCTCACATATGTACCAGCCATGCACCATGACAGATCTGACTCAAAAACCATTCACTGCAACAATTACTAAGAAACCATAGCACCTAGAAACATGTACTAAGAGTGTCCCTCAATAGATCAATGATATGTCTCTAGCTAACATCACATCAACATGAATTTTCCCATAAACAACATGCCATATCATCACTGACATAACCAAATCTGTTCCTCAACAATAAATGTCTCAATCCACACTCTAGGGATAGTACCATGCATCCAATATAGACTTTCAACACTAAACCATATTCCATCACCATACATACATCAAATACACATGTCGACATATAATCATGAAAACCTGCAATAAACCATGGCATACCCTACAAAAAAGAGTTATACCATCAAACCATGTTGCAACTCATCTGCGTATCCTTCTTTTCCAAGGCTTTTACCATAGGTACATGACATGTTCTACAGACAACTCGCGTACGTAAGCGACTTCTCCCATAGGAGCCCGTGTATGCTTCAGAAAAAAATCAACCTTGAGCTTGCCTCATGGATGTCATTTTGTTGTGGTTGTTCAGTATTCTTCACCCACTTCTGAAGGTGTCCCAACTTCTTAGAACTTGAGATCTGAGCTTCCATATTTTCAAAATTTTCTTTCTTCCTAGATTCATGTGTTCTTCTTGTCATGCTATATGAAGCACTCCTCATCGACTGTCTTCTTGTGTTCCAATAATCCTGGGATTTGTGGCCAAACCCACTACAATTGTATCATCTCATGGTGTGACAATGAGTAGCAATGTGTCCCACTTGATTACATCTCCAACACCTTAGGGTGTTACGAAACATTCCATTATCTTTCCTCGAATAATGTCTGCAATCCAAAGCTTTGTAATCATATTTATTACAAGAGTAACAGTGACCATGAAAAACATTTTCATACCTTTTCTTTGGTGTCCATCTCGAAGGTGTCTCTCTTATGAATTTGCTTTGAGGTGTAAAGATGGCTTCTTGATGTCTTCCTTTCTTTGTTCTTTTGAAATTTTCCTTGCTTTGTGTAGATGGTTGACTTGCAACATTACTTCCACCTTTTGAGAATGAAGGACTTACTTCATGCTTCTTAGAAGTGCTAGCTTCAAGATGTATATCTTCCTTGTTGTATCCAAGACTTGATTTATCATTTGGAGATCTTTGGCTATCTAGGATCTCATCCAATATTGTTAAGTTGTTCATGAATGTGATGTGAGTGTTTGAATTCTCTACTTTCTTTCTAATATCAACAACTTCAACTTCCAACTTATGGCATGACTCTTCCTTTTCATTTACTTGATTCTTCAATAGTTCCTCTATTCTTTTGGATTCTTCAATTTTGGTCTTAAGATTGACATTAGCTTCAAGAATTTTTCTAAGCTCATCATCTACCTTGTTCTTTTCTTCTATTTCATTCTTTAGTCTTTTTATCTCTTCTTATTTTTCTTCTAATTGAGTCTTTTTACTTTCTTCTTGTTCTTTGAGTATTTGCTTTAGTGCCATGGTATATCTTGGGTATTTTTCTAGGAGTTCCTTGGTGTATTTTTCAAGATACTCAAAAGAAATTGAGTAATTTCCTATTTCACTGCTAACATTATCTAAATCAGATAAAACTTTATCTTTAAGATTCAACAAATCTTCCTCTTCATCTATAGGATAACTGCCATCTGATTCTACACAAACTACTTCTAGATTTTCTTCTTCACTTGTAGATAAACATTCAACATAATCACACTTAGAATTATTGAAATCAAAGGATTTTGGAGAGTCTTTACCTTCATTTTTATTGATGGAATTGTCTTCAGTGTCTTCCTTTTTTTCTTGTTATGTCTTCTCTAGCTTCAGCCATAGATCCTTGGTGGAATTAGATTGTCCCATGCTTTCTTTGACATAAATTGAGAGTCCATTGAAAATGGTATTGAGAGCCAATGCATCATTCTTATTTTCTTCCTTTTGAGCTGCAACCTTTGACTTATTCTTCAAGGGAACTGATCCACCAATAGCTTCTTTCCAAACACCTGCTCCTTTTTCTTTCAAATACCCTTTCATTTATATTCTCCATGCTCAATAATTTTTATCATCAAATATTGGAACTTCATCATCCATTTGTGTGTCCATGGATCTCCTCCAAGCTTGTTAAGGATTATAGTGAAGGCCTGCTCTGATACCAATTGTTGGACACACCGATCACACTGAGAGGGGGGGATGAATCAGTGTGAGGGATATTTTTTCACTTCTCACAAAACTTTAGTTATAAATCACCATTCACAACATCATTACTTATTACTTCCATTCATACTTAGTTGCTTGCATGTAAGTATATCTCAATTACACACATTAACAATAAATATCCATGCACCATCACAATAAAGAACACAAGGAACACCAAATTTATGTATAAGTTTCTTTTGTATTACAGACTACAATCCTTGGGTTTTATCAACACCAAATAAAATAGAGAACCAAATCCAAGAGAGAACCAACTCTCAATGCAAGACCTAGCCTACGTATCTCAACACCAACCAAGATGTGAGGAATCCAACCCTCAAGTACAAGACCCAACTTGTAGACATAAATAAATCTGTCAAACTCTACCAACAGTCTATACCAATACAAGTGCATCAACTATGCACAACCTGCCACAACAACCTGCCACCTCAACCTATATCATCAATATCATAATCCAAATCTGATCTATAACATTGTAACATACTTGGTGTATGTGATCATAGACCTACAAACCTTCCTTAACTTCAACAACAAGAAACTAGCCTTTTCATCAAACTTTACTTTAGTCTCACATGACTAATTTTGGATTAGTCAACAACCCTAAATTGAAACAATCATAACTATGTAGCTATAATGAATAAAGGTCTGAAAATGGAACACAATGTTCTTCAATGTCTTTTCTGCAATTCCTCCAAGTTTCACTGCTTGGAACCTTCCATAAAATGTGTTATACCAAAAATGGCATACCTTGCTTAATTATGGCTTATTCTAGAGAGAGAACTTGTAGAGAATGCCCCACATGGAATATTTTTTGTATGGATATGAAAATGGTACAAAACATACTAAAGACTGTACTCTAACAAATATATTTGGTCTTATGTAATTTTGATATTTTTTGAATAAGTTATGACGTTTTTACCCGAAACACTTGTTTTAGACTAGTTTCGGGACTAGCCAAAAACCTTATTTTCCATAGAGTGTAAATCCCATAATACAATGACCCACAAGCTGAAATTTTTATCACGGTTACTTGGATATGTTTTCTCAACATCCTACATATTTCTGTCTGAAGCATTCTAGAAAATATTGTTATTTCACAAATGGTGAGATGACCTATAAATAACATACCTTAGAAAGCATCATCAAAAGACTTTATCCTCCCTTGAATTTCAGCCTTCTTTACTTCACCTTCCCTTTGAAATTCACCTTAGATATCATTTGGTTAACTCAGTCACTTGTAGATATTCAATATTCTCAATGGATACTTATGGGAGACCCTTGTTCTCTTATTTATACTCTCTAAGTATATTCTTCTAGAAGTATCCACTTAATCACTTTGTCTTTGTCCACTTAACCGCTTTGTCCACTTAGCCACTTTGTCCACTTAACCAACTTTTTCCACTTAGCCACTTTTTCCACTTAACCACTTTGTCCACTTAGCCACTTTTTGCACTTAACCATTGTATCCACAAATAGTAAACTCTCTAATTATAGTTGCAATTAATTTATTTTTAATTGTTTTATTGTTGCAACCACTTAACCCACGACTAACCACTTTGACTGGTCAACTTCTTCTAGGAGCTTCTAAAATAATTTAACTTATTTGACCTTCTAGAGGCTTATAGATAACTCATGAGGGTTCTCCAACTTCACATGGCCATAACTCTCTAACCGTGAGGAGTTATGTGACATTTAGCATATCACCAAAAACATCATGACATATACTATCCATATGGGATAGTTTCTCCTGAAAATTCATTGATGTTCATTACACTATTTCTTAATCAAACTTAGGTTCCCTAACCAAAATGCTGGGCTACCTAACCATTTGGACTTCACAAAGCATCTTCCCGTGAGGGCTTTCACCATAAGGGGACCACTTTGAGAACTTTATCCAAGAGCATCTTCCCATGAGGGCTTTCACCATAAGGGGACCACTTTGGAGTTTATCCATTTGGTTATTCCTATCAACCATGACAAGACAACAATGACCAACCTTTACATCATCCTTTCTATACATCAATCCATGACAATACATCACTATGACACCACTTGACATCTTTGAAATCAATTACATCTATGACAACATAGGCCATCAATCAATACATCAATGATACTATGACAAGAAATCAACTCTTTGAAATCAATCATTTGGCATCAATGAAAACATAATGCAACATGTGATATCCTATCTAGAATGATTTCTCATCATTGTCCCATAACTCAATCAGATTCTCGAGTAAAAGGACTTATTTTCTCATGTTTTGTAGCTTGAAGTAGTTCAACAAACCACAATTTCGTAGAAATTCCCTCGCTTGATAGTCTTGTAAGGCAGCCATATCATCAAATTCATGTTCTCTTTCCTCCCATTCAGTCATATTGTCTAGTGAAAACCTACAAATCCACAAAAGAATCACATTAGCCAAGTTTCAAGAAGAGAAATTGTTTTTTCACAGCCTAAAAACTAAAAAAAAAAATTATTTTTTCACCTAGTGCTCCTTGGAAAGAAAAAAAAGAGCGCTAGCACTCCCCTAGAAGGCCTACCACGGTGCTGAAATATCGAACATTCCCCCCCCGATTTCTTAAGGGAGCGTCGATCATGTTCGACGCTCTAGGGATTTCCAAGGAGCCCAAAATCATGAAATAAAGGATTAAATTGAACAAAAAGGAATTCAAATGAATGATAAGGGCCAAAGTACCAACCTGGTCTAGAAGGAATCGTGAATGGTCGCCTATATCTCCCGCAGTCAATGCCAGAAAAATCACTCCAAAAGGGGAAAAACTCAAGGAAAAGGGAAAATGGTCAAAACAAAGGTGAAAATGACTTGTTTTACCCTAATTGACTTTTTAAAATATCCCAATAGAGTCATTTACACCCATTTTTCACATTTATAATATTTATTTTTGAGTATTTTCCTAAACTATTTCCAAATTTTAAGAAAATGGTGATATTTTTTTCCCAGAATAACTTGATTATGTAGGAAATTACAGAGCAAATATTTTTTTGATGACCTTGTGACACTTTCGAGAAAAAAATTTCATACTTTGAGCTCATTAAAATATGAAGAGTCGTCTATTGGGTGGTAGATTACCCCTTTTTCGGTCCCAGCAGACTAACTATGAAAAAAGAACTCTCTAGTCAATCACCACTAGAAGAGTTGTTCGTCGTATCATTTTATATTTTTTTGGACCTCGGAGACTAAAATTAGGAAAAAGGATAACCTCAGAGTTTTCTTTAAGTTATTTTCAAACTCCCTAAACATGAAAAACAACCAAGTTTTCCTTCTCTGAACTCACAAAATTACACATTGAAGGGACCATCTAGGGAAGAACCCTTACTTCTTCTAGTTCGTTAAATAAAGGAAGAGGAACTTACTGAAGGTGAGTTATATCGAGCATGTTCTACACTCCTTGAGCTCGTTAAACAAAAAATAGGTACTCATCTATCTGGATGGGGGGGAAATTGAAGGAAGTGGGTCAAGTTTCTTGAAATATTTTAAGGCATCTCTTATAGTCACCCTTGAACATGACACTTGTTTTCACCTCACCATACACTTGGATAATCCATTATCCTCAACACTGAACGAATCCTATGAATCTTTCTACTCCTTTTGCCCATTCAAAGAATGCCCCAACACTCACTGAATTATGTTTTGGTCCACTCTGATTCTATGCTGCCAAGTCTTCTATCATGCCTTAGTGTTCAAGGGAAGTATTCACCTCAAATGTTAGCTATCTATTAGCGATAAAAAATGATTTCCAAATCATTGATACATCACATGACAAGATAGTCATTAAAGAGAAGATTTATTTTTAAGTTTAAGTGTCTTTAAGATGAGTTTTAGACTTATCTTTTCAAGAAATAAGTGGTCTCTTCAAGGAATATTTGGTTTAAAGTCATGAGGAAAAAATCCCAAGAAATTAGCTTTCGACAGCTAAGGGTCGAATTTTTATATGCTGTAAGCTGCCGAAATTTCCTACTTTCGGTAGCTAGGAAGGCAGGGGCAGGGTGCTCTAAGCTGCAGAAAGTGCATAATTTTCCAAAATTCATAAATTTTGGTCAAAAGGTCAAAATTTGAATTAGCTTGAGTATTTTTAGGGGATGATGATGACTCTTCTTTAGATATCTCATCAAATCTCATCCATGGATGTAGGTGGCACTTCATTTCATCAATGGAAACATTCTAGGGATCAAATCCTAGAATGTAGGGATATGGCTAAATTCTGGAAACCCGTGTTTTTCCTGTTTTAGTCACTTTCTTTGGGGACAGATTCTGATGTGCTGGAAGCATAGTTTTAGAAAATGAAGGAGGTATTTCATAATAATTGGCTCCTCTTCGAGAACCTCTCTCATTTTTCCAAAATCAGGTTTTATTTTTGAGATATAGGTCAATCTTTGAGCACCATATTTCCAGAAATTAAATACTATGTTTTTCCTGTTTTAGTCACTTTCTTTGGAGATAGATTATGATGATCTAGAGAAGTATTTTTGGAAAATAAAGGAGGTATTTCACAATCATGGGATGATATTCAATAACCTCTCTTATATTTCCAAGATATAATTTGATTAGGAATATATAGGTGAATCTTGGAGAAGCATATTTCCAGAAATTCTAAAACTCTGTTTTCCTTGCCACATCACAAATTCGAATTGTAATAGATATCCTCCACAAACTAAAGATAGGACAAGTGGTTATTAGATCCATATTTTGAGGATATAAACTAAGTTTGTAAAGGCTATATAATCCTGTTGAATTCATATTGTAAATGGTGGAAAAACAGTCCGAGGATTGTGGTTTGATCCTTGAAGACTTGTAACTATATTTCATCCTTTAGAGATATCAATGAATACATCTTGACATCGAGCTTCTTTCACTATGTTTGTTTAGTTTTCATCTCCTTTATTTCCATGTTTATATATATTAAATGACATATGAATGTCATCTCATCTCTTCGTTGATATATTAAACTTATATACATTGCTTCTCATGTTTGTCTAATGCCATATAGTTGTCATCCTATCTTTGCATTCATAAGCTAGAGCTGCAAGTATTTACCTGTTATGCCTGGCCATAAATTATATGCAAATCTCATATATGTTTATGCTGGTATGAAGAGTATTTTACCTATCATTACTGGCCATTCACATATGCTATTGTATAGGTATTTCTGTTATCATAATGAATCTTCTCCATGTTTCCACACATTGATTAAAACCTTTTGAGCAACATAGTTGAAAGCCTTGGTCTTTTGAGTGGATTTATGTGTTTCTAAATGTATGTGGGTTCATTAAGTCATCCAATTTCATCCTTTTTCCTCTACATTATTGATCAATTTAATTTACCAAGATTACACCCTTTACAGTCAGGGGAGTGATTTCTTGGAGTGATAACACCAACTACAATGTTACCAGTTCCCATACCCATGTCAGTCTATTTTCATCTACTATATCGTATCACTTTCCTGTGATGAGTTTCATGTCGATTGATGAGGGATACATCAATTCCCTCCTTCAATGAGTCTTTTCCTATCGACTTCAACAAATTATCTAGGAAATAGACTTAGGAAAACATCATTACCTTGGTACCTACATGCCTCAATGGTAGGCCTCCTCGCAATCGAAAGTGGGTATGCATCAATGCCCCCTGACCAACTGATTCCACGAGTGTTCAAATTCATCTCATTATTCTCATTCACTGGATTGTACCTTAAAATTACATTGAGAGTCATCGACGTCAATGGTTATTTCTCTCTCACTTGTTAACGATATACCTCAATGAATGGTAATCAAGTGGTTTATGTCATGTTCGACATCAAATCATATTTTTACATGGATAGAATCCTAATGTTAGAGGATTGAGACAAATACCTTGGGTTGATTATTCATTTGCATATACACTTTACCCAAGTTGTGATGGATATTATTTGACTGATATACATATTTTGACATAGATCCACTTTGTATTGGTCTATGGCTATGTTCTCATGACATCGTATCTCCATGGTGTATTATTTCATGGATACGATCAATTAAGGTCATAGAGGGATGGATCCACATTATATCTTTGGTGGCCATCTCCTTTGTCAATATCATCATGGATCCGCAGAGTATTTATTGGAGTCCATGCTTTGAGTCATTTTTATTTTGAGCATAGGTAATCTTGCCTCATGGATGGAACATATATTAACATTGTTTGATGGTTGTTTGCAACTTCTATTACGTTTTCCAACTCCATACCCTTGATTCAAAGAATCTACAAAGTTTTTCGGCCATCAACATTCCTTTTCTGAATTCACACTTTGGGGGGAAATCTGTTACACATAAAAAATCCTTACTTCGACAGCCTCACAAGTGTCGTACTATCATTGTTGCAAGCATCACACTTTTATTGTCACAAGTGTCATAAGTGTCGCATTCCTTTTTCCTAAGTGTCTCATCTTGAACATAACCATCAAAACACTTTCTACAACCCACAAAACATGTTAGAAGAAGAAGCCCCATCATTTGAGAGGCAGAAAAAGTATTTTTACTAGGGATTTACTCATCTTGATGAATTTTTGGAAGACCATAACTCCCCTTCTCATACAAAGGGAGTGTTATCACTCCTTGTCCATCTCAGGGGGATCACTGCAATGCTCTGTTTTCCATTTTAAGGGAGCACTAATTTGGTTGAGGGAATCTTGGAGGAAATCCCATTTTTCTTTAAAGACAACTATGGATGGATTGGGTTAGTTTGGCTCAAATCTAACTCTTCCTATAAATACATTTATATTAACAAATTGTAAATGTAATATTAATACGACATTATCTAGTTGTCTTTTATATTTGGGACAATACAAAAGAATATGTATTGATATAATCATAGAACAAGAATTTGGTAGGAATGTATGAAAGAATAGAATGAATGAAATCATGTACACTCACTATTAAAAAATAAAGAACAAAAATAAAGAAAGAATGTACACTCATTGTTAAGTGAGCAAGTATGAAAGAGTAGCAAAAGAAGAAAGAGTTTGAGATATTGTTATTTGCAATTTCCCAAGAGAATATATGTGATGCAGGAGCATCCTACCTCCATCAAATCATTAATTTGACAAGACCTAGGGGTTCTTCATTTCACTAAGGGAGTTGGTTCCCTCATGTTTGTTTTATTGTATTTTCCTATGTTTTATGATTTCTAGAAGAGAGACATAGGATAGGGGTTTGATAATGAAAGTGAATATTTGATTGTAAATGTTATCGAATGTATGGTAACATGAGAGGGATTGGGAAATGAGAGAAATCTAGGGTCAATTAGATCTCATAGGGATTTGTGAATCTTAAATATAGGAGTTGAGTGAGAGGTTTGTGGATTTGAGAGGATTCTTAGGGATTGATTGTTGAGAGGATTGTGGATCTGAACCAAAATTGGTTTCAGAATCCTTGTGTATAATATTTTAAGACTATAAGGTAGATAAGAGGTAGCCAATTAAGTGAAAATTAGGTAAGGAAGGAGGCCATGTTTTAGAGAGAATCAGGCCAAGAGAGAGGGAGAATAAGACATGGAGATTTCCTCATGTAATCTATGTACATTTAAGAGTACATCTAATTAATTAATGAGAAGAAAAGAAAAACTCTATTTCGAGTGTTACAAGACATTGTTGTCCAAAACCCTATTCTTTGTATGATTGTGTGTCTCTGTATATGGAAGGGAAAGTATTGAGTTGCATATGTTTTCAGTCGAACTCAAGGAGGAACTAGTCGATTGGTCATTGATCAAATTCATGATCAATGATCCTTAATAGTTGCAGGTGTGTTTTTTTAGACCAGGTACCAAAAAGCCTTCATTAGAGTAATCGGGAATAGAAGCTTCCACTCAGACCGTTGGATTATAAGTCCAAGGCTACAAAAATTATTGGATTAAACTAAGACAAATGACAATAAATAGATCAGGAGGAGAATTCGGGGCCATCTGATCAAACAAGGGATAAATTGGAGCCATCAGATCATGAGGTAAACCATAGGGAGGATTGAATTTGTTTCCTAAACAAGGAGTTCTCCAGACCGTCAGATCAATGAGAGAATGCATCAAGACCGTCAAATTAAAGTCAATGTTGGAGAACACAGTTCATTGTTGATCGTTGATCAAGGAGCCAAATAGAGTATTTTCATTCGATGGAGGTTGATAGGAGTAAAACCCAAGGGTAAATTAGAACCATCCACTCAACATCAGATTAAGTCAGGACCATAGATTTGGATAAAGAATAAGAGTTGTACGACAAGAATATCTAGTCATCGGTTAAAAGACGGTATCAATGGTGAAGAACTAAGGCATGGGAGTTGGCTATCAATATGTCCTAAAAATAGAAATCTAGATAAGATACATGCACTTACTTCCTTTCAATCAATTGTTTCACATAAAAATTGTCCTTTTAGGGTTCATATTCGTCTGAATTTTGGTATCCTTTCCAATGAGTATTTCAGTGTCAATAAAGACAAACCAAGAAGGTGTAATCCTATTTCCTTGGTCATTTTCTATGATTTCAACATGACCATTTTTGTAAACACCATAGTTCTAATATCAATACTAATTTCAACTCCCAACTTTGTCAATTATTTTGTAGCAATAACAAAGATGATGATAAAACCCAAGACATAAAGGAAAGCACCATTGTTAGTTGACAATTATTGCTATAAATAATCAAATTTTGAATTCTTATATATAGCATATATATTTTATGTTTATAACTAAAGCCAAAAAACCAAACAGATCTCTAAAATATTTTGGAACTATACTATATAGAATATAACTTTTTTATTTATGGATAAAGCTATAACTCCTTAATAATACTCTACAAGTTGTTATGCATACTTATTGTTCATATGTGGAATATATACAATGCCAATTCACTTTATCAATTAAAACATTGGAAAGAAAAAAAAACAACAAAATGGAAATATTTTTTTTTCAAACTAACAAAGAAGGACAAATCATGTTATATAACTAGTATATGGGAAATATGCATTATCCCAAAATTACGGATTTCAAGATAGCTTAGATCAAAATCAATCCCCAAAAACCTTAATATAGATCATCTAAAGAAAAGTTTGCATGTAATTTAATCAAATTTTAATACTCTAAGTTAATTAAATAAATTTTCCAAATAGAATCTAAGTAGCTCTCTATATCTAATACTATCCTAAATCCATATTAACAGAAACTATATTCAAGCTCAATGTCTCCATATGAAATAGATGAAGACATGTTTTCTCTGCTATCACTATGCCACTAAATAATTGTGTTGATTATGGAAATTGATTAACCTAACACAGGCTTTGTGCCTTCACATTTATACCTTCAACTTATTAGTGATCAACTTTGACCCCTAACCACGTCATGTTGATGCACTTCAATTGGTGATCAACTTTGTCTGACTTAATTTTCCAATTCACTTGCACCACATCAGCAATGGATTGTTCAGATCTGTCCATCCTGCTTGCACACATCCGAGTGTCACAGAATTCCAATACTGACTTGCACAAGGTTGCACTCTAATACGGGGGATTTTTCATTATTTTCAGCAATCAATTCACACAAGTCTCAAATTTAGGAAACTTTTAGTATATCACAAACTCTACTATCAATCAAATTTATGTTGCACATTGAATAAATAGGAATTTAAAACTTTAGGAACCATTAGAGGTAAGAAAGGAGTTGGTTATCTCTATCCTAGAAATCAAATTCATGCATAATAGAAAACCGAGAAATAGATGGGTAAACAAGTTGGTGAATGAAAGGATCAACATAGCACTGGTGAAGTTGGACCTCCAACATGAGACAAAGAATCAAGACATATTCAAATATTAGGAGTGTAAAAATGTAAGAAAATCATATAGATGGAATTAAGAGTTCCATATATAATAATTATGGTCTAGCTTGATATCAATATGATTGGAGAGAAGGGTTGATAAGACATCAACCAGTTGGCATAATGATTCTAAATGTATTTTTTACAAATAACCCACAATATTTTCAGCAAATTTGATAGCTCGTTGTGCAAGAAAAACAACATTGAAGAATGTAGGTAGCTTAACCGCAATGCGTAAAGTGACCAAGGGAAAAATCTATGGTAGGGAGACAACAGAAGTGGATTGCATAAGGAGGTCATATAACGATAAAATGTTGTTAGAAGGCGAAGTAGTTAGAGTATCACCCATCGCACTAGAGAGGATTAAGCATAATATTTTCACATTGATGAAAGAAAGAAGAGATGAAAATAGGAAAATTCTTTCAGAAATTGGGAAAGTAATTCCATGGTAGTACAAGGAGGTAGTGGACTAATTATAGAACAAAATTCAGATAGAGTTATATTTTCACAATATGGGATGTAAAGGGGATGTGCATCAGGAAGCAAGACTAGTTGGAGAGGTAGAGAATTGATATTGGCAGGGTGATGGAAAATTGGAAGATATGGAGGTGAGATTGATTGTATTGTTCACAATATCAAAGTTATTAGAGAGGCCTATTGTGTATGAAAATTTTCATACACAACAGGCCCAATGGGTCCGTTGTGTATGCCAAGTGGCATGCAAAGCAATCCCCTAGCCCTTATGTGTATTCCAATTGGAATACATGACACTTGGCATACACAACAAGTCTGTTGTGTATGACGATTTACATACACAATGTTATCACTCTATAAATTTCTTTTGGCTGAGGAAGCAAATCACAAAGGTAACCATAAACTAACTTGAGGTTGGAAGATATCCCTTCCATCCCAGAGAGGGCTCTCTCTCTTCAAATCAATCACTGAAAGGATTGATTTGGATTTTTTTTTCCAAAGGTTAGATCTCTAAGGAAATATTGAATTTATAGAGTTGGTGGCAATGTGGACAAAAAATACATTGGGAAATGGAGTCACTGAAAGGTCAAAAATCAACGAAGGTTTACTGGACACTTAGTGAATTGAAAGGTAACTTATCAGAAGCAAGATAGAAAACACTCATTTATACCAATTAGATATCATTTCATATTGAATATTACAGAGAAAACAAATAACCCCTTGGGGAATCTATCAAGGGTGAATCCCAAGGTGATTACAGCATAAAGACAACTAGAAATACATGCATTAGAGCATCATATACAGATGAATTCTGATACATATAGTTCACATTAACATAAATAAGAATATATATCACATAGATGAACCTAAACTAGAAGAATAAAGCTATAGGATCACATTCATAAAACAACACAATAACATGTATCTCTGGAGTCAAATTTTAGGGACTTCTGATCCAACAAATTTCATTAATATCAGAGAAAGTTTACAAAATGTATTCAATGGTTTTTTCCTTACACACTTGCCAACCCTTTCCATAATGAATTTCAAGAAATAAATATAATATGGCTCGCCCTTGGACCAAGGGATACGAGATAAACCATTTGCGAAAAAATAGAACTAAGTTACATTGAAATAGAAGAAGTTTCAACTAGGTTCCATAAAATTAATGTAACACACCCACGATGAGGCGAATTTTTTTTTTGTCCTCCTTATAGGAACAGATCCTTTCCCTCTACGATTCCTAATTTGGGAAGTTTGGGACTCATCTCGACCCTCCAGTCAAGGTTCTTCGATTCTCTAAGTCAAACAAGACCTTGAGACCTTGATAGTATGACCTCTTAATCAAACACAGGCCCTTCCAGCTTCTGGTGCAGGGCTTATGATACTCGCGACCTTCTCCTTTGTGCTTCAGCGAAGTCTCAGAGTTGGTGTTAGTCCCTTTTCTCTTGGCCCTTCCTTGGATGTGACCTTGGGCAATGACCTCATGCAAACACAAAATTGCGGGCGCAACCAAAGGTGGTTTGAAACCAAACTACTTTTCGGCCTGCAATTCTCCTCGAGCTTCCACGTGTCCTTTCTCCAAAACTGAGGTTTGGATTGCAGCCCGCCCTCAAATTTTTAAAGTTAACACACCTCTGATCCCTGCAATGCTACGAGATCGTCGATATCCTGATCTTGATGGTACTGTTTGACCTGATAGTTTATATCTTCCCTTTTCAAATCCATGGACCAGATCTGTCCCTCCTAAATCAACGGATGTGATCTCCTTCGTGATTCCAGACTTCAAAATTTTCAAATCTCAAACCCTGCTTTCCTCCGTACATCAATCTTCCGGAATTGACGATTTGTGGACACCTGTCCTCCTAAATCAATGACCCTGCTTCTAATTTGGGTGTTTGACCTTTCAACTAGATAAATGATCCTATGGTCGTCCTCTTGATCAACGGTCGAGATCTCCTTCGGATCTTTGGACTTTTGAGATGTCAAATCTCAAACTTCACCCTTTTTCCCAATGGATTTTATCCGAATGCTATAATCCACTAACGCGTTTCCACTTGATCTGACGATCGAGGATTACTTTTGGCCTTTACCCAGAGTGCATGGATCTATGCCATGTCTCCCTTAGATATGATGACTATGAAATTAATTCAGGACTTTACCCGGATTCCACAGATTCACGCCATGTCTCCTCTTGATCCGACATGTATGAATTACTTTGGGACTTTACCTAGAGTCCAAAGATTTATGCCACTTCTCATCTTAATCTAACGGCTATGAATTACTTCAGGACTTTACCCGGAGTCCACAAATTCACGCCATGTATCCTATTGATCTGACGGCCATGAATTACTTCAGGACTTTACCTAGAGTCCACAGATTCATGCCACATCCATTCTGAACTCTGACAACTCAGATTCACTTCGGGTGATTCGACGCCTAAGATTTACTTTGGATGATCTGAAGATTCAGATTCACTTCGGCTGATTGGATGATTGATATTTACTTCGGATTTTCGGCTCTCCGGGCTTTGAAAATCTCAAGTCTCAAACTTGCCTCCTCTTGAGCTCATGATGTCTAACGACTCAAATTCACTTGGGCGATCTGACGCTTGAGGTTTACTTCGGATGATATGATGGATTAGATCTGCTTCGGATGATCAGACGGTTGAGATTTTACTTCGGATTTCTGGCTCTCTGGGCTTCAGAAATATCAATTCTCAAACTGAGAAACTCCAATGCAATTTGCCCAGTGCTCGCGATCTGTTGACAAGTGTCCCCTCACAGATCGATGACTCTCGACACTTTATCTATTCAGGCTTCGGGTGTTTCAAATATCAACTAAAAATCCTCGAATAGATTTCCTGAAGTTGCTGATATGTTGACATGTATCTCCTGGTGATCAATGGTCAGGATCCTACATCAGTTATTTCACCTCCTCAAACTTGCCTCCTCCTGAGCTCACGGTATCTGACGGCTCAGATTCACATGGGCGATCCGACGCTTGAGGTTTACCTTCAGACGATTTGATGGATCATATCTTCTTCAAATGATCGGACAATTGAGATTTTACTTTGGATTTTCGGCTCTCTGAGCTTCGGAAATATCAAGTCTCAAACCGAGAAACTCCAATGCAATTTACCCAGAGCTCACGATTTGTTGACAAGTGTCCCCTCACAGATCGATGACTCTCAACACTTCGACTATTTGGGCTTCGGGTGTTTCAAATATCAACTGAAAACCCTCGAATAGATTTCCCGAAGCTGATGATTTGCTGACACGTATCTCCTGGTGATCAATGGTTAGGATCCTACCTCGACTATTTCACCTCCTCTCCATCCATAAACTTCTGGGGCTATGGATCTTTCGTCGCCTGTTTTCCTTGAAAATGGACGGTCCCAAACTATTTCGGGACTTCATAACTTTGGTAGGTTCTCTCTCCTATGTGTGCAAGGCGCTAAGGCTCATGCACCTTTCTCTGATCAGACGACTGTTGATCCTTTGAACTTTGATCTAACGACCATTGTCGCTCTTCCTCCTGTGCTTCTAATTTCTTCCGACTTAGAAGATTTATCAGTACTCGAAGGATTCGACCTTTGCTTCTCCTACGATCTTGTCTCCTGGATTTTGTTTGCACTCCTGAAAGCGCTATCTCTTCTGAGCTTGATCTCCTTGAAGATTTCGCAGTCCCATGCGCTCCTTGCATTTCAAGGATCACGTCAAACTCATATTCAAGGTCAACGACGATCGACGGTTCACAGAAATTGTGGGGCCCGAACATGCGTACTCTTTACCATAGAGTTTGACCTCTGCAATTTGGAAAGTTCTCACTCAATTCTAGTCTAACTGGGATCGTTGATCTTCCAGCCTGTCAAGATCAAAGACAAGGGTGAATTGCGGGCTGTGAACTAGCGCATCTTCTATTTTCACCTTTGTACTCCGCAGTGATTCCCCACCCTCAATCTTCATTCATAGATCGACGGTTCATAGCAATTGCGGGGTTCAACTTGACTATCGTGCAATTTAACATCTTGGAGCCTCGAGCTCCAAGGTTCCTAGACCCAAGTCACATGGATCTTCATATAAATCTTGGGCTATAATCCCCACTCTTAGTCAGGTTTTTGGTTAAGGGAATAGGTGCAAGTTCAAAGTCTCCTAGACTACTGGTCTAAAGTGAACACCTTCCCAACTCGCAGAGCTTTAAACTTTGAATCAAGGCAAAGTAACTTGCGAGGTTACCAAAATGGTAGCTACGCCTAGAGGCTTGCCCTGACTCCGGATCAGTGATGTAAATTCCTGGGGAAAGTGCCTTTGAGTGATTAAACTGGGGCATATGGAAATTCAAGCAAAAACATAGGTTCTCAAGGGAACAGACACATACTCATAACTTAATCATTTAATACAGATAATGAACCCTTTATAAACATGTAAATACTCGCATGCATCCATTATTTACAATTCAAAGCATAAGTCAAGAAAACACTTATTAGAACCATAGAGTGTGATGTGATTGTTGAAACGCGTGCTCGTTTCCACCCAACCATAGGCTTCGTCACTCCCAATGGATTTATTACCGGAAACCCTCGAGCTTAAGCCACGATGCTTTGAGATTCAATCTCTTACTTCCAGCTCAACGAAAGTTACAGACGAAGGTTACTCTCCTTCTCCCAATACATAAATAGATAAGGATGAAGGTTACTCTCCTTCTCCTGGATCAATCTCTATTTTATGTGATCAGAACTCATTGTTCCTCTTCCAGTCCTTCTTCGAACCCAAGAGTTTCCACTTTCGTCTTTGTACTTTTTCACAAGTCATCCTCCGCCCACCACACTCCTTTCTTTCCTTCCTCAGCAAGGTTGCGTGTGGCTCGAATTCCCACTCCGTGGTCAGGTCTAGAAGCCTTATGGATGGGCAGTCTACCCCATCCCCTCATTAACTCTTGAGGAGGTCTTCCCACCTACCAGCCCGACTGTAATTCATTCTTGGGTCAGAGGGTTGTTCTGATCTGAGCAATTAATTCCAGCATGGTACTTGTTTGGTGGAGGTTAACGCAACCATTATGGGTCCCCTCCACCACCTTTCATAGCATTCATGGTTTTCTCTTAGCACAACCCCTCTTTCAGTAGTCATGCAACACGTAACCATTTTCTATTAAAATAACAAAATTTACATTCATCGACCTTTTGTACAAAGGTCCATCAAATCAAACATTCACACTTTTAGGTTTTCCATAGTTCCTTGGCCAATATAGTTATATTTATAGACTGGGGGAAACAGGGTGTTATAATTCCCTCCCCCTTAAAGGAACATCGTCCTTGATGTTCTATCTATCAACATGTCATGTATGTATAGGAGTAAACAAAATCAGATAGGCCTGTCTCATGGCATCCTCCATTTCCCACGTAGCCTCATCTGGGCCAAAGTGTTTCCACTGCACCTTGACTTGTGAAATGGTTTGGTTCCTGAGTGCAGTTTCCTTCCTATCTAATATGCATTGGGGTTCTAGCAGGAATTCTCCTTCTCACTCCACCTAGATCACATGCCAGTCAATTATATGATTAGCATCATGTACATATTTCTTCAACAATGAAACATGAAAAACATTATGTGCCTTTACAGTGGGAGGGAGTGCTAGCCTATACGGTACAGGTCCCACTCTATATAAGACTTCAAAGGGTCCACAATATCGAGGTGCCAATTTGGCACAGGCTCCCATTCACAGGGAACTCTTCCTAGGTCTAACTCTGAGATAGACATGGTCTCCGGTCTTGAACTCTCTGGGAGTTCTCTTTCTATTGGCGTAATGTTTCTATCTATCCCGAGCAATCTTCAGATTTTATCTTATCTGGACCACTTTTTGTTCCATTTCTTTCATCATGCTGGGTCCAATTGTAATTCTATCCACTGGGTTACTCCATCTGATTGGAATCTTGCACTGTCTACCATAGAGGGCTTCAAAAGGGCTCATCTTCAAGCATTTCTGATAACCGTTGTTGTAGGAAAACTCTACCAATGGTAGGTAGTCTTCCCACTTCTTAGGCTGATGCATTACATGCATTCTTAGCATGTCTTCTACTATTTGGTTCACTCTTTCTGTCTGTCCATCAGTTTGAGGGTGATAAGCTGTGATGAATAATAATTTTGTCACAAAACCAACCATTATGGATTTCCAAAAGATTGAAGTGAATTTGGTATCTCGATCAGATGCAATTTCCTTGGGCATGCCATATAGTCTAAATATCTCCTTCATGAAGATGTTGGCAATATCTATGGCCTTGCAAGTTGATTTGACAGGAATGAAATGAGCAGACTTACTCAGTTTGTCCACCACAACCATGATGGCATAATTTTTCTTAGTCAACTTTGGTAATCCGTGACGAAGTCCATGGAGATGGTTTCCCATTTCCATTTTGGGATCGGTAGGGGTTGTAACAATCTTGTTGGATGTCGGTGTTCTGCCTTAACTTGTTGGCATTCTAGGCACTTAGATAAATAGTTAGCTATGTCTTTCTTCAATCCAAGTCAATAGAATTGTTTCCTAGTGGTCGTGATTATCTTCTGATATCCCGGGTGACTAGTATATGGTATCTTATGTATTTCATTCATTATGAACCTCTTCAATACGTCATAGTTTGGAATATACAATCTATTTCTATAAGTCAACATGCCTTCTTTGAGCATCTGGTAGCCTTCATATTTTAGCTCTGTAGGCTCTTGCCTTAGGTATGATATCACGGTCTTGAAGAATGCATATGTTTCTTGTGCATTCCTAACTCTTTCCTTTACATCCGTTTCACAGGTGCTTACCGTTGCTAGATGGATTGTTTTTATACTTTTGCTAAGGGCATCGACCACCCTATTTTCCTTTCCTTTGATGTGTCTGATTTCGAAATCAAACTCACTAAGGAGATCCATCCACCTAGCTTGCCTGACATTGATTTTTGGTTGATAAAACAGGTGTCTCAATCCACAGTGGTCTGTCATAAGCAAAAATCTCCTACCCAGGAGGTAGTGCCTCCACATTTTTAAAGCATGTACTATGGCAGTCAACTCTAGGTCATGGGTCACATAATTAATCTCATGCTCATTTAATTTCTTGGATGCGTAGCAAATTACATGTCCCTCTTGCATAAGGACTCTTCCGAGTCCTTCCTTGCAGACATCTATACACACGAGGAAATCATTATCCGGGTCTACAATATTTAGCAAGGGTGCATGGGTTAGGAGGTATTTCAGCTCCTAAAATCTTTCTTCACATTTTGATGTCCAAATGAATTTAATCCCCTTTTTTTGAAGGGCAGTGATTGGACAACCAATCTTGGAAAACCCTTTTATGAACCTTCTATAGTATCCTCTAGGCCCATGAGGGATCTAATGTTGGATACATCCTTTGGGGTAGGTAATTCCATAATAGATATGATATTACTGGAGTCTACTGCCACCCCTTCCTTAGATATGACATGGCTTAAGTAATGTACTTTCTTCTGAAATAAACCGCACTTGCTAAACTTAGCGTAGAGTTGATGCTCTCTTAGTACTTGAAATATGAGTCTAAGATGTTCTTCTTGCTCCTCCCTGTTCTTGGAGTAGATTAGGATATCATCAATGAAAACCAATACAAATTTGCCCAAGAATTTGCTGAGTACGTTATTCATCAAGCACATAAAAGTGGCAAGGGCATTGGTTAACCCAAATGGCACCACCACGAATTCATAGTGACCATACCTCATCCTGAAGGGTGTTTTGTGGATGTCTTCATCCTTAATCTGGAGTTGGTGGTATCCAGACCTTAAGTCGATCTTCGAGAAGATAGAAGCACCTCCCAATTGGTCAAATAGGTCATCGATTCTTGGTAAGGGGTACTTGTTCTTTATGGTTGCCTTATTGAGTTGTCTATAATCTATGCACAGTCGGAGTGTGCCATATTTCGTTTTCACAAACAAGACGGGAACTCCCCACGGAGATACACTGGGTCAGATCTAGACTTTCTCCATCATCTCCTTTAGTTGTATCTTGAGCTCAACCATCTCTGGTGTTCTAATTCTATATGGAGTTCTAGATGTTAGTACCGCTCCTGGTGTAAGTTCCATCGAGAAGTCGATATCCCTTCTCGGAGGCAGACCTGGTACCTCTTTTGGGAACACATCCTTGTATTCTCTAAATATGGGGTGGTCCTCTAGGTTTGGTTTGTCCTTCTCAACAGATTCCAGTTCCTGTATGGCATATAAGGAACACCCCTTTCTGCAATACTTTTTCATTTGAAGGGATGATATTTGTCTCACTGAGATAGGCTTATGATCCCTTGAAGGGTCGTTTTTCTCCCTTCTTCATTTACACATTCTAAAGTTTTATGATAACAGTCCAATTTAGTTTTATAAGCAACCAACCAATCCATACCAATCAAAAAGTCATAAAATCCCATGGGAAGTATGTTAAGGGTCGCTCGGGTGGGAAATCCACCCATGATGAATTGACAGGCTGGTTTGATCTCTGCCACCTTTCTTTTGGTCCCAGTGGCTAATCACACAAATCATGGTTTAACATGTCTAATTGGTTGCAGTTTACACTTACCAACAGTTTGAGGGGCCACATAACTCAAATTATAACCTGGGTCAATTAAAATAGAAACTAGATGGTTGGCGATCATACCTTCCATCTCCACTACTGAAGCTTGGTGGTCGGCTTGATTATTGTCCAAGGATGCATAGATTCATGGCATGGTCCTAGCCACATCATTGACGGTGGTATCTTATTGGATATTGTAGACTCTCTTACAGTTCTGTTGTCTGTGTGGGAAGTCCCTCAATCGTTGATCTTCTCCACACCCCCAACATTTTAAGGGTTCCTTCTTTAGGTTATCGGTTTTTTCTGGGACTGTCTTAAAAGGTTTATTTCCACTTTGAGAGGGGAAATTTTGCTGGTATACACTTCTAGTAGGAAGGATCCTTCTAGAATATTTTCCATAGTTCTTAAATCTTGAGGATTTAAACCCCTTCTTATGGAATCTCGAACTACTCCTCTTCTTCCAGTCCTCGTGAGGTCTTGTCTTACTCCCAAACTATTCATAACAATACCTCGCCATCTAGATAATTTCTTCTAAGGTCTTTGGTTCGTTGAACTCAATCTTGTCCCGGTAGGTCTGAGGTAACCCACTAATGAACCACTGCATTTTTTATTTTTCATATTTTATGTAGAGTACATACCTCAGTAGTTCAAGGAATTTATTGACAAATTCATCTATGGTGAGTTGCCCCAGCCTGAGTTCATAGAATTCCTTATTCTTCCCATCCATGTATTTCTCTTACAAATACTGCTTCCTGAAGTATTTCTCAAACTGTTTCCATGACAAGTGCTTCTCATGGACCCCTTTCACATTCCTACGGTCCTCCTACCAAATGGAATCCTTTCCATTCAGGTTAAAGATGGCTATTCGAGCCTTCAAGTTTTCAAAGTAGTCATGGACTCTAAAGTATTTCTTTAAACCAAGCAGCCAAACTTTAGCCTCTTCTCCCTTCCTAATCTCTCCATCGAAAGAGAGTGGTTTGGCTTTCTTGAATTCTCCAGGATCATGATTTTTGGAACGCTTCCGCTTCTTTCCTTTCCTTTGAGAATGTGAGCTTGATCTGCTACTAGAAGATCCCTCGAATTTGCCAGCTTCCTTTCCAGAGGACTCTACCGATGAGTGTCCCCTACCTCCAGTTTGGGCCTTCTTCGAGGTGCTCCTCCCAGTGTGGTCACTTATGGAGTCATGTTTTTGGATCTTAGGTGGACTTTGACTTCTCTTCTTATGTCATCGGTCCACATGACTGGTTGCAGGTTCATGCTGTAGTTGCCTCTGTATGTTGAACAAGCTCTGCAACAAGACTGCATTAATTTCTGTTTTTTTTTTCTTGCTCCTTTATCAATCTCTCGTTGTCAGCCTTGTAACTCTATAATTTGGTCCTAAGGCTATTTACAGTTTCAACCAGATCTAGAGGGGTTTACACCGCCCTCCTTTCGTCAGATTCTTCGTCTCTATTGTGGGACCCATCCCCCACTTCATGACACTTCACCATCCTTTAGTCTTGAAGTTTTCCCGTGATTTACCAACTGCTCGAGTGTTGAAAAAAACACTTATTGTTAGCTAACAATCTATTAGTTCATGAACAATACACAGTTCAATTTCTTAAATACACACACACAATAGAAAGTTTCATTCTTTTCTTTAATAATATTTTTAACCATAATTTTTAAGAAAGAGGTAAGGTAGAGTGTCATTCTTTTAAAAGTACAATAAATAGAGTTTTTAAGTGACTCGTCCATGAGCCCAAGAAGGCCAAGTGTTGTAACCATTCTCTGATACCAATTTGTAACACACCCACGATGAGGCAGAAAATAAAATAAAATTTGTCCTCCTTACAGGAACAAATTCTTTCCCTCTACGATTCCTAATTTGGGAAATCCGGGATTCAACCTGACCCTCTGGTCAAGGTTCTCTGATTCTCTAAGTCAAACAAGACCTTGAGACCTTGATAGTCTCACCTCTTAATCAAACATAGGCCCTTCTGGCTTCTGGTGCAGAGCTTATGATACCCGCGACCTTCTCCTTCGTGATTCAACAAAGTCTCGGAGTTAGCATTATCCCCTTTTCTGTTGGCCCTTCCTTGGATATGACCTTGGGCAATGACCTCACGGAAACACACAATTGCAGGTGTGGCCAAAGGTTGTTTGAAACCAAACTACTTTTCGGCCCACAATTCTCCTCGATCATCCACATGTCCTTTCTAAAAAACCGGGGTTTGGATTGCGGCCCGCCCTCAACTTTTTAAAGTTCGCGTACCTCCGATCCCCGCAATGCTATGGGACCGTCGATCTCCCGATATTGTCGGTACTATCTGAATTGATGGTTCAGATCTGTCCTTTTCAAATCCATGGACCAAATATATCCCTCCTAAATCAATGAATGTGATATCCTTCGTGATTCTCAACTTTGGACTTTTCAAATCTCAAACCATGCTTTCCTCCATACATCAATCTTCCCGAATTGATGATCTGTAGACACTTGTCCTCCTAAATCAATTACATGCTTCTACTTCGGGTGTTTGACCTTTCAACTAGATCAACGGTCCTATGGCCCTCCTCTCGATCAACGGTCGAGATCTAATTCGGGTCTTCAGATTTCTGAGATCTCAAATCTCAAACTTCACCCTTTTTCCCAATGGATTTTATCCGAAGGCTATAATCCACTGACGTGTGTCCACTTGATCTAATGATCGAGGATTACTTCGGGTATTTACTTGGAGTGCATGGATATATGCCACGTCTCCCTTAGATATGAAGGCTATGAAATTAATTCGGGACTTTACCTAGAGTCCATAGATTCATGCCACGTATCCTCTTGATCTGACGGCTATGAATTACTTTGGGACTTTACCCGGAGTCCAGAGATTCACACCACGTTTCCTCTTTATCTGACGGCTATGAACTACTTTGGGACTTTACCCAGAGTCCACAGATTCATGCCACGTCTCCTCTTGATCTGATGACCATGAATTACTTCGGGACTTTACCCAGAGTCCATAGATTCACACCACGCCCCTTCTAAACTCTGACGACTCAGATTCACTTCGGGTGATCCGACGCCTGAGATTTACTTCGGATGATCTGACGATTCAGATTCACTTCGGCTAATTGGACAATTGAGATTTACTTCGGATTTTTGACTCTCCAGGCTTCGAAAATCTCAAGTCTCAAACTTGCTTCCTCTTGAGCTCACAGTATCTGATGGCTCAGATTCACTTGGGTGATCCGACGCTTGAGGTTTACTTCAGATGATTTGATGGATCATATCTGCTTCGGATGATCGGACGGTTGAGATTTTACTTTGTATTTCCGGCTCTCCAGGCTTTGGAAATCTCAACTCTCAAACTGAGAAACTCTAATGCAATTTACCCATAGCTCGCGATCTGTTGACAAGTGTCCCCTCACATATTGACGATTCTCGAAACTTCGGATATTCGGGCTTCGGGTGTTTCAAATATCAACTGAAAACCCTCGAATAGATTTCTCGAAGCTGTTGATCTACTGATAAGTATCTCCTGGTGATCAACGGTCAGGATCCTACCTCGGCTATTTCACCTCCTCTTTGTCCACAAACTTTCGGGGCTGTGGATCTTTCACCACCTGTCTTCCTTGACGACGGACGGTCCCAAACTACTTTGGGACTTCAGAACTTTGGTAGGTTCTCTCTCCTGCATGTGCAAAGTGCTAAGGCTCGTGCACCCTATTCTGATCAGATGGTTGTTGATCCTTTGAACTATGATCCAACGACCACTATCTCTTTTCCTCCTGAGCTTCTGATTTCTTCTGACTTAGAAGATTTCTTAGTACTTGAAGGACTTGACCTTTGCTTCTCCTACGATCCCGTCTCCTAGATTTCGTTTGCACTCCTGAAAGCGCTATCTCTTTTGAGCTTGATATCCTTGATCTCCCATGTGCTCCTTGCATTTTAGGGATCGTTTCAAACTCAGATCGAAGGTCAACGACGATCGACAGTTCACAGAAATTGCGGGGCCCCAACATGCATACTCTTTACCAGAGAGTTCGACCTCTGCAATATAGAAAGTTCTCGCTCGATTCTAGTATAACCGGGATCGTTGATCTTCCAGCCCATCGAGATCAACGACAAGGGTGAATTGTGGGCCGTGAACTAGCACATCTATTTTCACCTTCGCGCTCCGTATTGATTCCCACCCTCGATTTTCATTCATAGATCGACGGTTCATAGCAATTGTGGGGTTCAACTTGACTATCGTGCAATTTGACATCTCGGAGCCTCGAGCTCCAAGCTTCCTAGACCCAAGTCACATGGATCTTCATATAACTCTTGGGCTATAATCCCCACTCTTAGATGGGGTTTTGGTTAAGGGAATAGGCGCAAGTTCAAAGTCTCCTAGACTACTGGTCTAAAGTGAACACCTTCCCAACTCACAGATCTTTAAACTTTGAATCAAGGCAAAGTAACTTGTGAGGTTACCAAAATGGTAGCTATGCCTAGAGGCTTTCCCCAACTCCGGAACGGTGATGTAAATTCCTGGGGAAAGTGCCTTTGAGTGATTAAACTGGGGTGTATGGATATTCAAGCAGAAACATAGGTTCTCAAGGGAACGAACACATACTCATAACTTAATCATTTAATACAGATAATGAACCCTTTATAGACATGTAAATACTTGCATGCATCGATTATTTACAATTCAAAGCATAAGGCAAGAAAACACTTATCAAAACCATAGAGTGTGATGTGATTGTTGAAAGGCATGCTCATTTCCACCCAACCATAGGCTCAGTCACTCCCAATGGATTTATCACTGGCCACCCCCGAGCTTAAGCCACGATGCTTTGAGATTCAATCTCTTACTTCTAGCTCAAAGAAAGTTAGGGACGAAGGTTACTCTCCTTCTCCCAATACATAAATAGATAAGGATGAAGGTTACTCTCCTTCTCCAGGATCAATCTCTATTTTATGTGATCAAAACTCATTGTTCCTCTTTTAGTCCTTCTTTGGACCCAAGAGTTTCCGCTCTCATCTCTGCATTTTTTCACAGGTATTCCTCTGCCCACCACACTCCTTTCTTTCCTTCCTCAACAAGGTTGCATGTGACTCGAATTCCCAGCCCGTGGTCAGGTCTGGAAGCCTTATGGATAGGATGTTTGCCCCATCCCCTCATTAACTCTTGAGGAGGTCTTCCCACCTACCAAGTCGACTGTAATTCATACTTGGGTCAGAGGGTTGTTCTGATATGAGCAATTAATTATAGCATGGTACTGTTTCGATGGAGGTTAACACAACCATTTTGGGTCCCTTCAACCACCTTTCATAGCTTTCATGGTTTTCTCTTAGCACATCCCCTTTTTCAGCAGTCATGCAACACATAACCATTTTCTATTAAAATAACAAAATTTACATTCATCGACCTTTTGTACAAAGGTCCATAAAATCAAACATTCACACTTTTAGGTTTGCCATAGTTCCTTGGCCAATATAGTTATATTTACAGACTGGGGGAAAGAGGGTGTTACAACTAGGTAGCTCTCTTGACCAAATTGATTTCATCGAATTTCCTTAACCAAATACATGCTAGGTATCAATTAATACGTTCTTTGTCTTTAGATGTTAGTGGAGATTATTTGGAAATATTTTTTGAGTTGTTTATGTTGAATTTTATAGATTCTGGCACTCTTTCACAGTTGTGCAGCAAGGCTGTTGTGGAATAGCAACCTACGATAGAAACGTAGTGATGTTGCTGTTGGATTACTGAGAGGGGGGGTGAATCAGTAATAGAGCAATTTAATCCCTTTTAACCATATAATCCAAGTGCTATATCAATGAAGCATTATTATCCAATAACTGCAGAGTAAATAAGCAATCAACAAATGAACAATCATACACATACACAGTACACCAGTGTTTTACGTGGAAACCCAAATCGGGAAAAAACCACGGAATGCTTTTTATTATATGTCTTGAAGAATTACATTCATTAGAAGCACCAACTTCCTTTGCTTTCCAGCTGCAACTGGAAGGAGGTTCCAACCTCCTAGTTTCTCAGGCTACAACCTGAGGGAATATCCAACTCCCCAAATCTTTGTCTACAACTAGAAGGAGGCTACAACCCCCAATGTCCTCCGACTACAACCGAAAGGTGGCTACAACCACCTTTCCTTGCCCCGTCCTGCCACCCTGAAGTAGAAGTAGAATGATGGAACCACTGTCACACTATCATTGTGAGATATACCCCTATAAACCTGTACCAATAAATCTGAACCATGCATCAACCTGTACCTCAACCTGTAATCAACCTGTAATCAACTTGTACCATAAACAAGTGCATCAACCATGCACCAACCTGTAATCAACCTGTACCATAAAGAAGTGCATCAACCATGCACAATCCTGTAATCAACTTGTACCATAAATAAGTGCATCCAACCATGTACCAAGTATGTACCAATCATGTGTCAACTACTCATCAACTATGACTCGTCAATATGTACCAACATCATCAACTATACACCTCATGTATGTGCCAACTCATCAACTACTTTCTCAACCATGTACTCAACATGTACCTCAACAAAAAGACCTCATCAATTTCATCATCCAAATCTGATTTGTAGCTCTGTAATAGACCTGGTGTATATGATCACAATTTTGCAAACCTTCCTTAACTTTTAAAAACAAAAGACTAGCATTTTCATCAAACCTTTTTTTAGTCTCACATGCCTAGTTTTGGATTAGTCAACAACCCTAACTTGAAGTAATCATAACTTTGAACCTGTAATGTATAAAGATCTGAAACGGATATACAATTTTCTTCAGTGTGTTTTATGCAATTCCTCCAAGTGGCACTACTTGAAACCTCTCAGAAAATGAGTTATAGCAAAAATGGCATACCTTGCTGAATTCTGGCTTATTCTAGAGAGCGACCTTGTAGAGCGTTCCCTGCACAAAATATTTGATGAAATGATCTGAAACTATTACAAAATATACTACATACAGTACCCTAACCAACACATTTTGTCTCACTGAATTTGGATCTGTTATGAAGAAGTTATGACGTTTTTACCCGAAATACCTGATTTTGACTAGTTTTAGGACTGGCCACAAACCCTATTTTCCACAGAGTGTAACTCCAAAAATATAACGAACCACAAGCTGAATTTTGAACCAAATATACTTGTATATGTTTTCTCACTTGCATAGAAATTTCAGGGTCTGAATCATTATAGAAAAAAAGTTATAGCGAAAATGGTGAGATGACCTGAAAATAACATACCGTAGAAAGCACCATCAAAAGAATTTATCCTTCCTTCCATTTCGGCCTTCTTTTCTTCACTTTCCTCATAATTTCGGCTTAGATATAATTTGTAAACCTCAGACACCTATATATATTCAATTCTCTCAAGTGTGATTCAAATGAGAGAGCCTTGCCTCTTATTTATACTCTCCAAGTAGCTTCCTTAAAAACATATTCTAGGTCACTTGGCCCCACTTTCCTTATTTTAGGGTTGGGTCCACTTCTAATTTATCCATTAAAATTAT
>ML809692.1:141093-192546 GCA_009831015.1 Picea engelmannii | reverse complement strand
TGTGGTATTGTAATTTTGCTTTGATTCTGATAGTTTTCTACTAGTGAATGCTATAGGATGGTCCAATTCTCCTTATCCTGTATGCACTAGAATAGCTCCAAGTGTTATGGCTGATGCATCTACATGCACATGGAATTTATTTTTCCAATCTGGGAATACTAGTATTGGTGCAGTTACCATCTTCTCTTTCAGGGTGTCAAATATGTGTTGAGAGTCCTCATTCCACTTAAACTTGTTGTATTTTCTTAGCAATTTCTCCATTGGCGCACTAGTCTGTGCATACCCTTTTGCAAATTTCATGTAGTATCATGTGTGTCCTACTGTTTCTCTTAACTAACGGACTGATTTTAGTGGTGGTAGATTAACAATTACTGCAATCTTGGCAGGATCTACTAGCAAGCCTTGTTTTCATACTATATGGCCCAATAGTATCCCAAAGGGTGTTCCTAAGATGCACTTCTTGATGTTTAATTATATCTAACATTGCCTACATCTTTCTAACATCAGCATCAACACCCCTACATGGTCTTTCAACAGACTATAGATTGTCCAATCATCCAGATATATCTCTAGAAACTGGTGGATGAATTCTTTGAATGCAGCTATGAATACTCTGGAAAATATTGTTGGTGCATTCTTTAGTCCAAATGGCATGACTGTGTACTGGTAGGATCCCCATTCCATGGAAAAAGTGGTCTTGTATCTATCTTCTAGAGCTATCTTGATCTGATGGTATCCTGAGAATCTGTCGGTGAATGAATAAGCTCCATGTCCTCCTACGTTCCCCAACACCTCATATGTGAAAGGAGTAGGGAACAGTTCATGTAGGCATGCATCATTCATCTTCCTCAGGTCAACACATATCCCTATCCCCCCTTGTTTTTTCTCCTGAACTACCATCGATCTTACCCATTCAGATCCCTCTACAGGTTCTATGATTCCATCCTCCAACATCCTATCGATTTTGGCTTTGGCTTTTTGCTTATATATAGGGTTTAGTCTGTATGGTCATTGTCTGATCGATCTTCCCTCCACTCTGAGAGGTATCTTCATTTCACCTAGCTCTTCTGCTATGCCTTTAATTTATGTGAACATTGTTGGGAACAGGTCGTTGTACTCACGCAGTAACTCTATTATGCTTTCCATTGTTTTCTCATCCTAATAGTCTCCAATGCTGGCCCTTTTGGGATTCTCAACTGTCCCAATGTTGAATTTATTCACCTTGATCGATACAACAAATACTTATGATTCCAAAGGTGGACCTTCCACTTCTCTTTCACCTTCAACTTTAGCTATCTGAATGTTTCACAGGTCGTCTTCATCTGGTGCTTCTTCCTGCACGTGGTAGCATGACAGAAGTTTTTTTATTGTCTATATGTTTTGTTGTTGTTATTCTATCATGAGTTCAACTTCTGGTTCATTAATGAATATCACTCCTCTGATTTGTTTAAGTGTTGATTCTATGTTGGGGTTCTCATGCTTGAATGAGAAAGTGACTATAAAGTTATGTCGTAATACTATCCATTTTGTAGTTCCTCTACACAATTCCTGGTCTGTATATTAATTTCATGGAATTCCCTCTAATGTGTGAACAAAATGATGAGGCCATTCCTCTAGTGGTGTCATCCTCCATAGCGTTCTGCACTTCTCCAAGTGTTTTTTTGGTGCCCCGTGTCCGTCATATTTCTGCAGTTGGTTGTTTCCATGTTCTGTGCCAAACCTAATGAGCAGTAACTGCTTACATTGGTACCAGTCCTTAATTGTTTCTCTGTGTGCACCCCACCATCTTACAGGTGTTTCCTTGAGTGTTATATTCAGGGCTAAGAACCTCTGATTTTATAACACTTCATCTGTGTATCGTGTTAAGAATGCTTCTAATTCATTCACCCCATGGAAGCTGGGAGGTTCCCTTATCTCTGTACCTACCCATCTTATTGCAATGTCTATTCTTATGCATATTCTTGTGGAGACTTCGTGTAACCTCTTCTACCAATTTTCTAAGCCTATATCTGAGTCTGATGCACATGAGGTGATACTTCTCCAACTGAGTACCCCATCTATAGTTGGGTTTACATAATATTCTTCTCACGTAGTTGTTTTGTACAACTGGTTAATTTCCTCCAGGTCCAAGCAAGTAGGTTCTACAAACCTTTTGCCTTCTGAAGGGTCCAATGGCGCAATGACTCTATATTATCCTGACTCGAATGTCATCTTCCTCGTCTTTAAGTTGATTATGGTCTGATTTTCAAACACCCAATCCAAACCAAGCAATGTTAGATAAGGTGTTGTACCATCCATGATCTATATTACTTCAAAGTCGGATTTAGTGCGCACTCCATTCAAATCTATTGTTACTCCTTTTAGTCTTCCAATTGGTAGAACTATGTGTTGATTTGCTAGTTCAGTTGAATAGGTGAATATCCTAATGTGGGTTCTCCCATACATTTCCATGTCTTCTTGGGTAGCACATTTACTTCACATCATAAATCTAGTATAACATCTCCCATGTTGAAATATCCAATGTTGGCAGTCAATCTGAATTCTTTGTTTGTTCTCATCCTTGTATGCAGATGATTAACTTCTTTTTGTTCTAGATTTCCTTCTGCCTCTATGCTACATATTTCTAGCATATTTTGTAATATTTTAACAGAGGCTGGATCATTTAATAGTTTAACATGGGATTTCAAAAAACCCTTAATCGTACTTACTTGTCCCAAGGGTTGTGCTTCTTTGGTGTGATCCAGCGATGAAGGCATCTTGTACGCTAGTACTTCCTTATTCTGTTGCGCAATTGATGTTGATGCAATGTCTGGCTTCATGAATTCTTGTCTAGCCTTCTTGAATATCTCCTTTTCGTTATGCACATCAAACTACTTCTTTGATTCGACATTCTTCTTCACCCATTGGTGTTGTACTGGATCTTGTCTTACTGCGTCGTTTTCTGTTTTATCTCCTCCCCGCATAACTATGTTGATGTTTCTTCCTTCATCCCTCAATTCTGCTGAAATCCATTGAACATTCTGATTGTTCTGATTTCTCTTCTCTTGGATCTTCTCTAATAGTTTCGGACATTCTTATGTGTCATGATCTGATGTGCAACAATACATACATGTTGTGGGTAGAAGTGGACATTCTCTTGCACAGTGTCATGGTTGTTGATAATTGTAGCATACCACTAGTCCTATGCCTCTTCCAAAGCCTCCTCTTTCTCTTCATACACCTCTGTAACCAGCTCGATCCCCTCGTGGTGCATTGTACTGAGGCACCTGTTTATACTGTGTAGGATTATAGTGTGGTTGTGTGGTATTGTATTGTGGTTGCGCAGTGTTATATTGTTGTTGCACAGTGTTATATTGTTGTTTCATAGTGTTGTACAGGGTTGGTACTTGGTTAAATTGTGGTGCGTCTTTCCTAGTCATCATTTCTGCCTGCACCCTATAAGCATCTGATGTTTTTTCCCTCATGAGTTCCATGGTTCTACAATCTTTATCATCATGGCCTACTAACTTGCAAAAGTTGCAATATGAGCTCTTAGGTACTATATGGTACTTCTGCATCATTCGAAAGTGATATGGACCATGCCCATGTTTCTTATAGATCTCACACCATAGTCCTCATGTTGGCAATGGGTTTGGCATTCCTGTTTCCATGTATTGTGCGAATGTTGGACATTCGTTCTTATGGTGTCCTTTTTTCCTACATGTGGTACACCAAACAGCTTCTCTTTTGTCCTTATCTTTTTTTTGGTTTAGATGTAATGTTAAGTTCTTCAAATCCTCCTTCAGCTCCTCTATGGTTGGATTTGTCTTATGATATTGGTTCTCTTCCAGTTGTAGAGATGCATGTAGAGCCTCTGCCTGTGTCTGAAACTTTTGTTGTCGCAACGGGTATTTCAAGTGTGGTAACAGTGAATTGATGAGCAGGTGCCTATGTTGCATATATGTCATGACATACTTTATCTTTCCCTTCAATCGTTTGAATCTCTAGTCAATATCTCATATAGATTCTCCTGGTTTCTGTCTAATCTCTATCATCTCATTCATGTATTGATCTTCTAAACTAGGATTTTGGAACTCATTTATCAATAGCTTTTTAATATCTCCAATCATCATGGTTGTCCCTGACGGACTATTTGCAGCTAAACTCATATACCAATCCAATACGCAATCTCTTAGCATGATATATAAATATGCAAGTTTAGTGTCCTCGTCTGTGATCTGTTTCACTTCCCAAATATTTTCACAAATAAGCAGGTGCTTCTTCGGGTCCTCTGATGCCTCTCCTTTGAATTATGGTAACCTGATGGTGGGATCATGTCCTGCCATCTTGAATGTTGAACTACTACCTCCATGTGGTGTAGATACTTGACTAATTCTTCCTAACCTGGCTCCCCCAGTTGTTGTTCCTTGTGTAGAGATGTACTTAATTTTGTATTCCTTCTCCCGAAATTCGGTTGTCTAAATGGTGGTGTTCTTCTTGGTGTATTAGTCGCACATGGGTTAATGGGTTCCACACTAACACTGATATGGATAGGAGTGTTGCCTTATATTCCTAATCTTGGACCTCTTGTCTTCCTCTCATATGTCGTGCATAGGATTTCCTTAATATGCTCCATAGCTCAGAGATCGTCTACCTCTTCTTCATCACTTGCCAAGCCTTCGCTCACGGCTACAGTTGTCTTCTTGGTGTTCACCTTATATTGGTAGGGTACTCCACTGCACATTTTTCCAGTTGTTGCAATGATCCGCTTGATCTGGTCTTCATCCATCATAATTGATTCCAAGGCCTCCTCCTTCTTTCCTTTATCCACTTCTCCTTCTATTTCTCCTTCTCCTATCAGTGTTTCCCCCCTTCCCCCATGCACGCAAGGAAGTTTAGTTGTCTAAATCCATTGTCATTACACCTTTGTTATATAGTAATATCTTAATAGAACTATATAATGATCTGATGTACCTACCTCGAGGTCCCTTCAATAACTCTTGTTCAGTTGCGTTGTAAGACTTTGTTGTATCTACTGCAAATTCTACGATAAATCCTGCAACAATGTTGTCTAACCAGAAATCTACTGCATGCATAAACTTATTATCAACTTGTTGTAACTGCATGATCTCTTCAGGATTCCACTCTAGTTGTCTGATCCAATTTGTAGGATGGTTGTCTTTCAACCTTTTTATCCACTCCTACAATACATGCAAGAAATCACAGAAACATACTTCATGCAAGTCATTGAATACATACTTGTCCAGATATTTGTGTGGTGTCAACTTCGGGTTTCTGTTATCTTTTTGCACAAACTCTAGCTCCTTTGTCTTCAACCATCTCTCTATATATGTCGTCATTGGATTACATGGTCTCAACATCCCCTTTTAGATTCTCATTCTCTCAACGTCTTGTCATTTGGCTTGTCATTCTTTTAACGTGTATTCCAAAAATCTCATATTCTCAATCCCATTCTCTTCCAACCAACCAGAAACGGAACCATTTGTTGGATTTTAATCCTTTTATTGATCTTTGTCTTTCCTACTTAGGATTCTTTATGGGTTATTTTGATCCTACCTTACTATCATAGATTGACCCTGGTTCAAATTTGATAAGCTCCCAAAAAAATCCCTCTAAAACTATCGGCCCATCTGGTAGACCAGAAGGAAATGCAACACACAGAATGTACTGTGCAATCTCACCCGAGATAGATCTATGGGTGGCTGCAATACTCAGGTGTTTGCAACCTAGGAATGAGTGGAGATATGTGGTTGTACTTTGTAATCTTTATTCATTCAATATAACATCTAATTATAGCAGTCATTTTATTCATGCATGTGGAATACCAGATCTAACTAGTTAATTCATTCATCTAACACTCATCAATTAATCAGCCATAAAGACGCATACATTCATTCACATAACACATGTTTTACTGTGGTTCACCCCCTCCCGGGCTACATCCACAAAGATAACATATGATAACATCCTTGGATAATCCTCATTTTTTAATTTTAGAAATATCTCATTCCATCCTGGCAAAAGTACTTGAGTCATAGTACTCACTTCATTGTCCTTGAATATGCGTCGTGGAAAAGGTTCTTCATATAACAAGAATTGGATCACCGGGACATAATCCTATGCAGGGTCTTCAATTTCAATTGGTTTTTTTTAGAACCTTCCTCTATTTCTTTAGTCTTTCCTCTGAAACCTCCCTAGAGTTTTCCTTGGCATCATTTTTCTCATCAATAATTTTAACGTAATAAAGAATGCTCTTGCAAATGTAATTAACCATATTTTAACTATAATTAGACTCATAATTTTATCAATAGACTTCAATTCAACAATCCAGAGAAAAATCCCAAATTCACAGACAGCATTGTAGAATTTATAATTCATGTATTAGAATACCACCTACTTATTGTTTGAAATTCAATTAAACATTTTCTATTTATCCAATCTTAGGAACTTACCAATTATTAGTAGACAATACTTTTGCAAATTTAACACAGAGGTCAATCATCCTCAATTTACTCTGGGTATAAGAGTGACCCTATGTGTTGAGATGTTCTTGATCACAATGAAACAGAGGCTTATAATTCCCAACACTCACAGAGTTGTCCTTGGCTTTCAATCTATAATGCTCATCTAGAAAGAACAACCAATAAAACTTCAAGCATCACAAAACTTAATTCTCAATCACACTTTGAATGGTCAATTCGATCGATGGGATTTTGAATTTAAACTAATGGATCCAATCCCTATGAAATAATGAATGAATCTAAATGAAATAATTCTCGATTGGATAGGATAGCCGCCAAATCTGCACAATCATTACCAATGGATCTTCTTCTCAATGACCGCCTACTCCTTTCTCTCTTGCTCAACGAATCTTTCAAACTCTTTTCGACATGTTTGGAAGTTTGTTTTCAGTAAACTTCGTCTTATGTTTTCGACGTTCTTGAAAAGATATATTTCGATGTTTTTTTAAAGACATGTTTCGGTAAACTTGGAGGTTTGTTTTGGTAGATTACATTTTATGTTTTCCACACATTTGGAATTTGTTTCTTTTTCGGTTTCAATGAACTCTTAATACTCTTTTCGGCCCCCACAAAAGTGTGTTTCAACACTCTTAACAACTCGTCTCAGTGTACTTTAAACTTTAAACTTTGCTCAGTGCAATTTTAAAACTTTTCTTTCAATGTCTCTTTTAGACTTTGTTTTCAGTGCATTTGAAAACTTGTCTCTTCCAATTTTCGGAAAACATTAAAATTTGTTGTTCATGAAAGCTTTTACTTCGGCGAAATGATTTATTTATCTCAAGAAAAAAAGGTCTTGGGACTTAAATAAAAAAAAAAAAAAATTGTGTTTTTCTTCTTCTTAATGCTAAAGAGACCTACCAAACTATATGAAATGCATGAAATCTTTTAAATCAAAATATACGAAACAAACCAAAATGCATGAAACTTCTCACAAAGTCAACAAAAGTGGTACCCAAAAAATTTAGAATTTTAGGGTATGTTGTGAACTCAACATTGTATTTTCCTTATATTCTTATGCAATCCTTACTTGGTAGTATCCTTGCCTCAAGTCCAATTTCGAGAAAACCTTGGTCTTATCTAACTTGTCAAAGTAATATGTTGCCAAAGGTAAGGGGTATGGGTTTTTGATAGTCTGCTTGTTCAATGCACAATATCCCAAGCATGTCCTCAATTATGGAGTGTCCTTATTCTTTTGGAAGAGGATTGGTGCCATATGGTGACCTCGAAGGCCTGATGAAGCCAACATTGATGAGCTTAGTCAATTTCTACCTAAAATTTTCCAACTCGAATCTAGAAATTCAATAAGGAGATCTAGTCAAAGGTTGCAACCCCAATTCAAGCTCAATACTATGGTCAATGGTGCACCTAGGTGGGAGCACTTTAGGAAACAAGTAAGGCATCCAATCTATAAACTCATCTGACACATTGGAAAGTGTTGGAAAAACAAACATCCTCACTCCACACTCATCCACTTGTCTAATAATTGGTGCAAAAAGTTCAGGCTTTGGGTGCCTGGAAACCCTCTTCATGCTCAATGTAGACACAATCTACACCTTTCCATATTTATTCCTTATTATTATGCACACAACACAAATCTTCCATCCACCAAGTATCGTCAACTTGTCTGCAAATGGCATGATAACTATATGTGTTTTGCTTGGGAATTCCTACCCAAGAATGACTTCAAAGTCATCCATCTGTAATGTTATAAATTCTACATGACCCTTCTATTTGTCCAATTGTATCTAAACCATGAATGCAACCCCAGTTGTTGCCTTAGCCTTAGAATAAACTACCTTAACTAAATCACTACAAGATCGAATTCTAAGTCTGAGTTCACTTGCTAACTCCTTCTTCAAGAATTTGTGTGGGGCATCGAAATCCACCAATGCTTATATTGTCCTTCCATTGATCATTAGATCCACATAAAAAATATGATTATGATTTTTTCCTTGAGTGCTAGCCAAGGAGTTATGCTACAAAGACTCCCCCAACAAAAGGCTTCTCCCTTTCATCTTTCATAGAAGCTTTCTATGCATAACTTGCTAAAGAGAATGAGTTGTAACAAGAAGAAAAGTGAGTTTTACCTCTACTTGAAGTGATCTGCCAATGGGTACCATGCACTTCCATATTCAAAAGGTCTATGGGGGAATTCCTAAGCCCAATTTCACTTGAACCCAAGACACTTTGAAGTGTGTCCTCTATTATGGCTACATGAATTTTCATGATATCTTCACTTGGTTGGAATGCACTCTAAAATGCAGTGTGACACCTAGCCAGGTTACTCCTAGATCGACCATTGCTTGTAACAATAGCCCAATGTCATCCTTCACCTTCATCCAATGTCCAATGCCTATCGACATTGTTTCAGACAACCATTGAAGGAGGGGCCACTCCAACACGTGTTGCTAGATGTTTCCTTGGTGAGCACCCAAGCCTCCCAAGCAACTTCCCAGCAAAAATATGATGGAAAAGTTGACTCAAACCAATCATAACACCCTCCCAACCTACTATTTCCTTCTAGATCATGGTGAAAACCACTCAACAAAGTTCAGAAACCAAATTCTTGGAGAATTTGAGCTCCAATACCACTTGTCATTAAAACCTAACAGTCTTGCTCAAAAAAATTATTTTTGTCATCTCCAGTCGTGCAAAACTACCTTGCCTCTGTTGTATTTTTCCTTATTTACAGAGCATTAGTGTTACTAGTGTTCTTTTACTTCATTACCATTAACATATATATCATGTACTGAGAAGTAGCAACATAAACAAGCGACAGAAAAGAACACAAGAAATTTATCCTAGGAAAACCCCAAATGGGGGAAAAACCCAACAACCTTTCTTAGATAGATTTTGTTCACAAAGAAAGTTCAATCAGATAAATCCTATCACAAGTGCTAGCTTAACCATAAATACTGCAGCAACAACACCATACAAAGGTAGTGCACCTCCTCAAGGAGTACTGCACAAGAGAGGGATACCAAAAGACTGAGCAATAATAAACCGTGCAGTTGCAGCTACTGTGTCACCTCCTCCAAACGTGTGCCTTGCTTCTTTGTAGCTGGGAGAGTGTGAGTGAGTGAACAAATGAGCTAAGGAGCCTCCTTATTTATAGTCTTCATGTCCTTATAGCTGGGCCAACTTCTCTTCTAGGAAGGTCTCTTTTCATTATTACTTTATATTCTTCTGGGCCGACTTTTCTTTTAGGGTATTTCAATATATTTTCAATGGATCTCTTTCTTCCAGAATCTTCTCTGCATCTAAGAAAGGTCATCTAGGAGGGAAATATCCTCTCGCGGCTACCAAAACATCAACACTCCCTCTTATCTAGGGAGGCATCTTTCATGATGTCGTCTTCATCTGGTAGTCCACTGACTACTCTACAATCTGCTAGCAGACACACAACTATTACAATGCCTTCGGTAGCTCAAATCATCAGGCACAGTCTCTGCGATCAAATGGTAGAACACATAGATACATCCAAATGATTTGGTAATCTCCATGAAAATCAGCTAGTGGCACAGAACTACTACAATCTCATCCAATAGATCACAATTGATGCCAAGTAGTACACAACTATTGTCCAGTGACACATAGTCTCTCCCAGTGGAACACATCCACTGTAGTAGCACACAACTATTGTCCAGAGACACACAGTCTCTGCCAGTGATACACAACCACCGAAGTAGCACACAACTACTGCCTGGAATCACACAGCCTCCGCTTGTGGAACACATCCACCAAAGTAGCACACAGTTACTGTCCAAAGTCACACAGCCTCTGCCAGTGGAACACATCCACCAAAGTAGAACACAGCTACTGTATGGAGTCACAGAACCTCCACTAGTGGATCAAATCCACCGAAGTAGCACACGGTTACTATCCAGAGTCACACATCCTCCACCAGTGGAACACATCCACCAAAGTAGCACACAACTACTGTTCAGAGTCACACAACCTCCACCATAGTCTTACGACTATGTGTGTGATGTTTCTTCTCTCAGCAGGTCTGAAATTGCATTACCCCCTCAGTCACCTCACGTGTCTGATCCAGGGAACCCTTGGCCAGAGGGGTTATCCGGCATGAGAAGAAACAACACACCTCCCTCTCAATGAGGGTGGACATTCCACAATACTCCAAGCTTATTCTTGAAGTACTCATACTTCACTCTTGACGAGGGCTTGGTGAGAATGTCTAATATCTGCTCGTCTGTGGATATGTATTGGAGCTCTAACGCTCCTCTCTGCACCATGTCCTAGATGTAATGATATTTTATCTCCATATGCTTAGACTTTTCATGGAATACAGGGTTCACGGTAAGCTTCACGCAACTTTGATTGTCACAATGTATCAAAGTTGGCTCCAATTCTAGATTAAATATCCCAGCTAGCAACTTCCAGAGCCACACTGATTCATGGCTTTCCACACTTGCTACAATATACTATGATTCTGATGTACTAAGTGTGTAAGATCATAAGGCCGATCCCCAGTTGTAATTATGAATGCAACATGTTTGTAGGTTGGTGAGCCAAGTAATTATAAGCTGGTAGGATTATGTGTTTATTAGGCTAGAGAGCCTAGATGTTAAAGGCCAGGAGCCTATTTTGTACATGTAAATATTCATATTATTAATATAACAACATCGATGTGTGTAGACTGGCCACGAAGAAAGAGTATGGGGGACTAAGCTCCACTAGGTTGGGTAAGGGAAAGGGGGCTGAGAGACTAGGAAAAGGGGCTAAGCTTGAGGGCTTAACCCAAGGGAATATTATAATGTATTTCCCTAAATTACTAAAGTTTGGGGGAAAAAACCCAGTTATCTTATGTTCCTTTAGGGAGAGGAACGAGTTCCAAGTGGAGAGGAACATTCTCCTGGAGAACCAAGTGTCATCCAAGACACATGTAGATTTATGTGGTAAATTCCATCATTGTAGGGGTTCATGGGGCATTCTTTCCATCTTTCCTCACGAGTTGGAACTCACCATTGGGACCTTGTTGACCATTTGTTGCTTGGATTCACCCACTCACTGAGAAAGCATGTAGTGAGTCAGCCTGCCATTGTTGAACCGTAACCATCCTGAACCTCTGTAACAAGCTCGAACTGATACCTTATTGAACCTGTACCATGTGGGTTGCTTCTGTTTCACCATTTCCCCACGTTTAGTTTCTATTTTTGTCATCACCTTGCCCATGTGTTGAGAAGTGGGAGTGAAGAAGCAGGTTGTCAAGCCTATGAGCTACTCTCTCTAGGTGAGATATATTGTTGTGATTAAAGAAGCAGGTTGTCAGGCATGTGAGAAACTCTCTCCAGGTGAGAGAGTGTGATGAGGATGTGATTTCTCATGTGAGCAACTCTCTCCAGGTGAGAGAGTGTGTTGAGGAAGTGAGTTATCCTATGAGAAAATATCTCCAGGTGTGAGAGTGTGTTGAGAAAGTGAGTTCTCCTGGAGGGAGTCCATTAGCAGCTACAGAGCTTTGAGAATTTCGTCTGGCCTGTTGTTGAAGCCCTGGAAGGGAGGTGGAGCAGTCGATGGACTGTGTGAAAATGAAGGTGTACACTCCTGGGGTGGGACATCCATGTGGGGAATGAGACTCTGTGAGCGGTGGGCGTAAGTGGCTCCTTGGAGGAAATCCTTCATGTTGTACTGTGCAACTTCTTGTTGTCCCTGCCTAGTCTAGGAATCCCTTCCCGGTGCAATTTAGTCCCAGCTCGAGGGTGACCCATTGTTGAGACTGATGAGCAGCGTGGTCTAAGGTTGGGAGGTTCGTGGAAGTTTTGCACGCAGTTTGTGTACTTCAATTAAGATATAAGTATAATTTATGTGCGTAATGGTTAAATGATGTATTTTAGTGCATGTATGTGATTCCTGTAATAATATTATGTGTTCCGCTGCATGTATGTTTACACATTATCTCTTTTATTTCTTGTTAAGTTTATATGTATTTTATTCCGCAAAAGAGCTATGTCTGCCATTGCCCAGTAGGTCTATGTATAGGCATGGACAATTTTAATTACCTATAAAAGAGATTGAGATTGCGTGTGTCTGAGGTAGCGTTACCCGACAGAGGTTGATGATCGGGGACGTTATAAAATAGTATCAAAGCCCATGGTTTCAACACTGAACCTGGATGGGCTATGTAAGTGGTTAATGAAACAAAGGTTTCAGAGTGAATTGTTGTCGAGAGGAAAAAAATTTGAACCTAAGAGCATCCATGAGTGCCCAAAAGGCACTGCATGAACACTTGGATTGTGTTCATAAGCTCAAGAGGTATAATGGTTTATGAAATGAAAATAGAGAAAAGATACCACCGCAACTGTGGTATTAGGCCACAAAGTTTAAAAATTGGGCCGTAGGATCTGTTCGGGAGAAGGCAGACCCTTCATAGTCATCATATCTCGAAAAAGGCATGATATTTAACCCCCAAGACCTTCAGACTTCGCGACTTCAGCGAATTTGGTGAGTTATAGAGCAAAAGGGGTCGAAGCCCAAATTTCCAAAGTCCTGGAGAGGATCTACACTGTAGATCCGGGGAGAAGTGTTTACCATTGGATTTGACCAAGGATAAATCGGAGCCCTTAGATCAATCCAAGAGCAGGAGGTAAAGTGTAGTGGGAAAGACAGATCTTAGCCAACAGATCTGCGCACAGGTGGTTGTGAGCCGTAGATCTCACAGCAGTTCTAAAATTCATCATTCGGGAGAAATGGAGTGTGTTGATGCAAAAACTCTTGAAGTCTCGAAGTCTATAGTTAATCCGGATCGTTCATCAAAAGAGACATGTGTCAGCAGATTGGTTAGTTCGGGAATTCAACATTTAGGATTAATAAGGTGTGATAGAGTGAAAACTCTTGAAGTCCCGAAGTCCGGAGTTAATCCAGATCGTTCATCAAAAGAGACACGTGTCAGCAGATTGGCTAGTTCGGGAATTCAGCATTCGGGAGTAATAAGGTGTGATAGAGTGAAAACTCCCGAAGTCCCGAAGTCCAAAGTTAATCCGGACAGTTCATCAAAAGAGACTCGTGTCAGCAAATTGGCTAGTTTGGGAATTCATCGTTCGGGAGTAATAAGGTGTGATAGAGTGAAAACTCTCGAAGTCCCGAAGTTCAGAATTCATCTGGATTGTTCATTAAAGGAGACGCATGTTAGAAGATCAGATTGTTCAGATTTTGGCGTTCAGGAGAATTGGAGTGTATTAGTGTGGAATATCCCGAAGCCCTTAAGCCCGAGGTCCTGAAGTCGAAGAGTCGAAGTGGTGTGGCATGATGACGTCACCTAGGGTGATGTGGACCCTTCCTAAACATTCCATGTGCCACCACCTTAAATGTTGACAATTGTACTATGTGGACCCTGAAAGCTAAAGAAGTTCAGGAGTTCGAAGTTCGGGAGATTTGAGGAATGCAAGTGTAAAATCTTCCGAAGCCCGAAGTCTCGAAGTGATGGGGATTGTTGATGTCACCAAGGATGATGTGGACACATGGGATGTGTGCCATGTGTCAGTGATTTAAGAAACTTTGGAAGATAGAAATGCCAGTTAGAACGTGGCATGTGTCACCTGTCATATTGGGCCACGTGTCCACTTCTAGTTTTTCACCACATGGAACTTCTCTTGAGCATGGATAATGGGGCCCCTGATAAATACATAAAGTAGTTAAAACCTTGGTGAATAAGTTAACTAGATCGGGCCCATGATAACTTGATCCCAGTAGACGCGTGGCACCATATCGTGAAGTCTGGAGACTTGGTACTCCGGAGGAAAGGTGTTATAGTTAGCATTGAGTAGAGAACTCCCAAAGGCCCAAAGGTCAGAGTTAATCTTAACCGTTGGTCACAAGGGACGCGTGGTGTTAGATTCCAAGGTCCAAAGACTTGGTACTACAGAGGAATTGTGTTCAAGTGTGAAGACTCCAAAAGGCCCAAAGGTCAGAGTCTACCTCGACCGTTGATCACGGAGGACACGTGGCAACAGATTTCGCAGTTCGAAGACTGGGCACTCCAGAGGAATTGTGTTATGTTTTGCATAGAGTCAATAAATACTGAAGGCTAGAGTAAATCTCGAATGTTGATCACAAAGGACATGTGGCATCAGATCCCAAGGTCCGGAGATTTGGTACTCCACAGGAAATTGTGTTGCAATTGCTTGAGTCAGGAACTCCCAGAGGTCGGAGTTAATCCCCACCGTCGATCGGTAGAGGGAACATGGAGGTAGATGCGATAGTCTAGAGACTTGACACTCTGGATGAATTGAGATTATGGACAATTTGAAACTCCCAAAGACGGAGTCCCTGAGTTGATCGTGGTCGTTGGTTGTCAAAAGGGTGCAGACTGTTGATGTGTTGGTTGTAAGTTCGCCAATTCGGTACTCTGGGAGATTTGTCGTGATGTGATTTGAAAACCACCAAAGTTCAGAGTCTCAGATCTCCTATCCACCATATATCTGAACAGAGAATGTGGACCGTAGATCCACCATCCTCTGTGAGTTCTCAAGTTCAATGTTCTGCGATGTTTGTGATGTGCAGAAAGGGAAACCTCTGAATCTTTGGATCCCCGAAGTTTCAAGGCTCTGGATAAGCGCCCAACTATTAGCACTTGGTCACAGTCGTGGTCATGTGCGAATTAAGGGCTGAAGAAAAAGGGGCTAGCACCTGAAAATTGTTGCAGAATAGAACAGGGCTTGGAGATAGAGCCATGGGGATTCTTGATCGACCAAGACCCACAGAAAATGGAATCTGATATTTGTTTTTGAATCATATTGGTTTATGTTATTCTAGAAAATGATTAAAGACTGATAGACTGAAAAAATTTGGTTGACTACACATTTTTCAGAGTTAACAGTTGTCAGAACCGAACCAAATTGTCCCATAGTGCAAAGAAATGGAGGAGGCACCAAACGCTTACAGTCTGGAGGATGAAGTTAGAGGAATGGATGTCCATTTGGGAGTTGAAGGAACAAACTCCAATGGGCATAGAGAAGAAATAGATAAAGACGTGGGCATGATGAAAATCATTAAAAATTTGCAAAAAGATGTCCAAATTCACCAAGCAGATAATGAAAGGCTTAAGAGAGCCGAGTAGCAACAGGAAGACTTCAATATGAAGTTAATGTGGAGCCTATAAAGAATTGAAAATAAGTTATATAAGGGAAGTGGATCTGTCAAATCAGGGAGCCACAGGTCCCCTGATGAGGAAAGAAGAGAAATAAGTAGTAGCGGACATCACCAGCACTCCCAAAGGCACTCCAAAAGGAGGCCACACAACAATTCAAGTCCATCTCCTACTAGAAAACATAGGAGATCTGAAGTGGATGAACTGAAGGGTGAAATGAAAAAGATAAAACCTCCTACTTTTGATGGAGGGCACCAGAAAGATGAATATGTTGAGACATGGCTACTTGGCATGAGGAAATATTTCCAATTGCATAATTATTCCTCTCGTGCAGAAGGAAGAATTGCAATCTATCAGTTGAAAGGAAAGGCATCCATGTGGTGGGATCAGCTTGTGCAAGTGCATCACATCAGAGAGAAGAATGTTACATGGAAGGAATTCAAGAGACATTTTGAAAAGAAATACTTAACCAAGAGATACTATGACGAAAAGATGAAAGAGTTCTTTGAACTTAAATGTGGTAGCATGACTAAAGATGAATATGAAAAGAAATTTATAGAGTTGTTGAAGTATGTCTCTTTCATTAAGGATGAGACAGTTAAGATCCAAAGATATCTGAGTGGGCTGCCATCTTTCATCAGTGACAAAATTCAGTATGATGATCCTAAAACTTTGGAAGAAACCATAAGGAGGGCAAAGTGTTTATATGATCAGCATAAAGGAAAGCCTAGTTTCCAAAAATCTTGGGAAGATAAGAGGAAGTTTAAGAGGGGGTAGAGGAAGAAGGGGAAAAAGCCACCATTTTTCATAAATAGTCCTCAAGGGCAGCTAGTCTTGAGAGAGCCCAGGATGGCTAAAGGAGATGGGAAAAGGCCAAGGAAAACACCTATGCAATGTTGGGGCTGTAAAGGAGATCATAAGTATAAATATTTCCTATACAGAAAGGAAAAGGTGGAAGTTGTTCACCATGTTCAGCAAGCAGAAACAGTGCAGGACATGGGAAGAAGAGTACCAAGAATCTATGCAGCCCTTGACAAAAATCAAGTTGAGTTTCAATCACACATGATTTAAGTCGAAGGTATGATCAATAACCATGCCCTTACTATTTTAATTGATTCAGGGGCTAGTCATTCCTATGTAGATCCTAAGGTTGTGGAAATATTTCAATTACCAAGAAGGAATCATGGGAAATATTGGCCGGTGCAACTGGCTACAGGAGCCAAAAGAAAGGTTGTTGAGTTGGTTAAATCATGTCCATTGAGCATGAATGGACTAAGTACCAAGGTAGATTTGAACATCTTGCCTTTGGGATCATATTATTTCCTAATTGGTATGGATTGGTTGGACCAACACCATGCCATATTAGACTGTCATAACAAGGCATTCACTTTCCTGGATGAGGAAGGAAAATGGAGAGCAATCCAAGGAATTCCCAAGGCAGTTATTTTCGGAGAAATATCAGCAATGTAGCTAAAGAAGTGTTATAGGAAGGGCTTCCAAATATTTGCATCCCATATGGAAGAAGCACCTAAGGATAAGGTGCCAAAATTGGAGGATCATTCAATCCTGAAATATTTTGACGATATGTTAAGGGAGATATCAAGGCTACTCCCAAAGAGAGATATTGATTTCTCTATAAATGTGATGCCTGGAGCAACTCCAGTATCAAAAACTCCATACCAAATGAGCACACCAGAACTGAAAGAACTGCAAATGCAGCTTGAATAAATTTTAAATAAGGGGTACATACGCCCAAGTGTGTCACCTTGGGGTGCCCCAGTGTTATTTGTGAAGAAGAAGGATGGGACCTTGAGATTGCACATTGACTTCAGGTAGCTAAATAAAGTAACTATAAAGAAAAAGTATCCTCTACCAAGGATTGATGATCTCTTCGATCAGTTGAAGGATGCAAGGATATTTTCAAAGATAGATCTCAAGTCAAGATACCATCAGGTAAGGATTAAATATGAAAACATCAGGAAGACTACCTTCAGGACAAGGTATGGTCATTATGAGTTCACAGTGGTGACTTTTCGGTTATCAAATGCACCGATTGTTTTCATGTGCTTAATGAATGGTGTTTTCCGAGAATATTTAGACAAGTTTGTCATTGTATTTTTGGATGACATCCTTGTATATTCCAAGACAGAAGAATAGCACGAGCAACACTTGAGGATGGTTTTACAGGTTCTAAGAGAGCAACAACTGTTTGCTAAGTTGAGCAAGTGCTCATTTTACCAAAGTCGAATTCACTATTTGGGGCATATAATATCTGAAGAGGGAATAGTAGTAGACCCTGAAAATATTGAAGTCGTTAAAGGGTGGATAGTACCTAAGAATGTCATAGAAGTCAGGTCCTTCATGGGTCTAGCTAGCTACTATAGGAGATTCATTGCAGGATTTTTAAGGATTGCTCACCCAATTACTTTCTTGCAAATAAAAGGGGTAAAATTCCAATGGACAAAAGAATGTGAAAAGTGATTCCATCAATTGAAGAAGTTGTTAACCAGTGTTGCAATTCTGAAGATTGCAGATCCAAGTGAAGGGTTTGTGGTTTGCACAGATGCATGCAAAGAAGGACTGGGTGGATTCCTCGGCCAGAATGGGTTTGTGATATGTTTTGAATCCAAGAAATTGAAAGAGCATGAAAGTCTCTATGCCACTCACGATTTGGAGTTGGCAGCCATAATTCACGCCTTAAATAAATGGAGACACTACCTCATGGGAAAGAGGTTTGAGTTGAGAATAGAACATAATGGTCTGAAATATTTAGTTGATCAGCCTACTTTAAATTCTGGGCAAAGCAGATGGTTGGGATTCCTCTGTGAATATGACTTTGATATCAAGCCCATCAAAGGAAAGGAGAACAAAATCATTGATGCACTTAGCAGGAGAGTACATGAACTACATGCTACAGCCATCAGGATGTATCAAACCGATATTAAAGACATAATTTTGGAAGTTGCAAAAGCAGATTTGTAGTACATGGAAATGGTAACAAAGTTACAACAAGGTAAGATGCTACAGAAAATAGAAGATTATAGATTGTAAGTGGATGGAATACTCCTCTACAGGAACAGAATTTATGCACCCAGTTCTCATGAATCGAGGAGTATGATCTTGAAAGAGATGCATAATGTTCCTTATGTTGGGCACCCTCGATATCAGAAAAAAGTGGCAGCAGTCAAGAGCCATTACTATTGGCCAGGCATGAAGAAATAAATTGTAGATTACATCGCCATATGTATGGAGTGTCGAAGGGTCAAAGCTGAGCATGGACACCCAACTGGGTTGCTACAGTCATTACCCATCCCTAAGTGGAAGTGGGAAGTGGTGACAATGGATTTCATCACAGGATTACCTAGAACAAAAAAAGCAACATGGATCCATCATGGTGGTGGTGGATAAGCTTACGAAGGATGCCCATTTTATTCCATTGAAAACTACTCACAAGGCAACTGATGTTGTTGATATTTATATGAGGGAAGTAGCACGATTGCGCGGCATTCCCAAGACAATTGTGTCTGACAGAGACCCAAAATTTACTTCGAATTTTTGGAGAGGATTATTCAAGGGGTTCAGAACGAACATGAACTTCAGCACAACCTATCATCTTGAGTCTGATGGGAAAACAGAAAGGGTGAACCAAGTGATAGAGGATATGCTAAGGATGTATGTGATGGACAAACCATCTAAATGGGAAGATTATCTACACTTGGTAGAATTTGCCGACAACAATGGGTATCAAACATCACCGAAGATGAGCATGTTTGAAGCACTTTATGGTAGAAAGTGCAACACCCCAATAAGTTGGGGCAACCCAACTGATAGGGCAGTGGTTGGGCCAGAGTTTCTCAAGGAAATGGAAGAGAAAATGCTGAAGATTAAATAGAATTTAAAGGCTACCCAAGACATGCAGAAAAGATATGCTAACAAGAACAGAACTCACAAGGAATTTAAAGTGGGTGATCATGTTTTCTTGAAGATGAAAGCCAACAGAAGTTCCCTGAGGCTGGGAAATTGTTCCAAGTTGGCAGCCAGATATTGTGGGTCATTTGAAATCCTAGAGAGGATTGGTCCAGTAACTTATATGCTTACATTTCCTACATCTATGTCTATACATAATGTATTTCATGTCTCATTTCTTAAGAAATATATACCTGATGCTAATCATGTTATTGATGGGAATGTGGTTCAGGTGGAGCATGAAAGCGCTTTTCATGTACATCTAGTGCGCATACTGGACTGGAAAACAAAGTAGCTCTGGAATCAAGCCATAAGGCTTGTAAAGGTCCAGTGGACCTGGTACGGTCCTGAGCATGCAACATGAGAGCATGAAGATGCTATGTGAGCATAATACCTGCATATTTTTGAATATTTTGAAAATCTTTTTGATGTTGTGTAAATGAGTTGCACTGAGGATAGTGCAAAAATAAGGGGAGGGGATTTTAATATCCCGAGGCCGAGCCCCAGTTGTAATTATGAATGTAACATGTTTGTAGGCTGGTGAGACAAGTAATTATCAGTTGGTAGGCTTATGTGTTTATTAGGCCAAAGAGACTAGATGTTAAACATCAGGAGCTTGTTTTGTACATGTAAATATTCATATTATTAATATAACAACATCACTATGTGTAGACCAACCATGAAGAAAGAGTATGGAGGAATAAGCTCCACTAGGTTGGGTAAGGGAAGGGGTATGAGAGACTAGGAAAAGGGGCTAAGCTTGAGGGCTTAGCCCAAGGGAATATTATAATGTATTTCCTTAAATTACTAAAGTTTGGGAAAATAAACCCAATTATCCTATGTTCCTTTGGGGAGAGGAACGAGTTCCAAGTGGAGAGGAACATGCTCCTAGAGAGCCAAGTGTCATCCAAGACGCATGGATATTTATGTGGGATATTCCATTGTTGTGGGGGTTCAGGGGACATTCTTTCCATCTTTCCTCACAGGTTGGCACTCACCATTGGGACCTTGCCGACCATCCATTGCCTGGATTCACCCATGCACTGAGCAAGAATGCAGTGATTTGGTCTACCATTGTTGAACCATAACCATCTTGAACCTTGGCAAAAATCCTGAATTGATACCTTATTGAACTTATACCCTGTGGGTTGCCTGTGTTTCACCATTTTCCCACCTCCAATTTCTATTGCTGTCATCACCTTGCCCGTGTGTTGAGAAGGAGTGAAGAAGTGGGTTGTCGAGCCTGTGGATAGAAGAAGCAAGTTGTCTGGCCTATGAGCTACTCTCTCCAGGTGAGAGAGATTGTTGTGATTAAAGAAGCAGGTTTTCAGGCCTGTGAACAAATCTCTCCTAGTGAGAGAGTGTGTTGAGGAAGTGAGTTCTCCTATGAGAAACTCTCTCTAGGTGAGAAAGTGTGTTGAGGAAGTGAGTTCTCTTGTGAGCAACTCTCTCCAGGTGAGAGATTGTGCTGAGGAAGTGATTTCTACTAGAGGGAGTCCAGTAGCAGTTGCAGAGCTCTAAGAATTATGTCTGGCTTGTTGTTGAAGCCCTAGAAGGGAGGTGGAGCAGCTGATGGACTATGCGAAAGTTAAGGTGTACACTCTTGGGGTGTGAAAGGCATGTGGGGAATGAGAGTCTGTGAGCGGTGGGCGTAATTGGATCCTTGGAGGAAATCCTTCATGTTGTATTATGAAACTTCATGTTGTCCCGGCCTAGTCTAGGAATTCCTTTCCTGATAGAGCTTAGTCCCAGCTCAGGGGTGACCCACTGCTGAGAGTGATGAGAAGTGTGGTCTAACGCTGGGAGGTTCGTGGAAGCTCGGAATGCAGTTGGTGTACTTCAATTAAGAGAAAAGTAGCATTTATGTGCTTAATGGTTAAATGATGTATTTTAGTGCATGTATGTGAGTCTTTTAATAATATTATGTGTCCTGTTGCATGTATGTTTGCACATTGTCTCTTGTATTTCATGTTAAGTTTATATGTGTTTTATTCCGAAAAAGAGCTATGTCTTCCATTGCCCAACAGGTCTATGTCTGGGCATGGACAATTTTAATTACCTATAAAAGATCTTGAGACCGAGTGTGTTTGAGGTCATGTTACCCAGCAGAGGTTGATGGTCAGGGATGTTACAGAGTGCTATTGATGGTTGCTTCCTCCTCAACCATGAGATCATGCATGATCCCATACTGAAGTAGAATTTGAAAGTATTCTTCTAATCCACTACACTCCCTATCTAGTCAGAATATGTATATCCCTACAGCTTCACATCTCTACCCCAGACATATCCCAATCCATATACAATCGTACCATGAGCGTACCTCAACATATGCTTTTCTTTCATCCTATGTACCTATCTAGGTTCAACCATGTGTTGACTCAAGGTATTCAGTGCAAAGCATATGTTTGGTCAGGTGTTAACCAGGTACATCAAGGATCGAATCAACTATCTGTACATCATGGGATCCACCAAATATGAAGATTTGTCACTCAAGAGATTCAGATTTATCGTCATGGGTGTGGTCATGGACTTGCAGTCCATCATCCTTAATATTTGTAGAATCTCAACAGTATATTTTCCTTGGATAAGGAAAATTTCATCTGATCTCTCCCACACTTCCAATCCCAAGACGTAATGTATCAAACCTAGATCCTTTATCTTGAACTCTGAAGAGAGATCCCTCATGCACCCAACTATGAGATTCTCATCTCCTGTCAGAAAAAATTCATCCACATGTAGGATCAATGGGAAACCATCAAATAACTTTTTGATCTGGCATATCCTGCCCTAGGTGCCTGCTTAGGCCCATACAAAGCCTTCTTCAATCTGTATACATGAGACTCCTTCTCATGTATCTTGTGGTTTCTCTATGTACACTTCTTCTGTCTACCGAAGCAAGTGTCTCATCATAATATTCTCCTTCTTGTTGGGAGAATTCTCAGGCCACAAACCAAGCTTTGTACATCTCTATGTTGCCATCTGTAGCATGCTTGATCTTGTAGATCAACCTGGAAGTCACTACTAACTTCCCTTCTGGTCTCAGAACCACTTCTCACACATCATTCTTCATGATGGAGTGATACTCCTTCATCGTGGCATCCATCCATTCCTAATTCTCAACAACTTATTCAATGGTGGAAGGATTTGAATCAATGATGTTGCTCATCAGCGCCACATTACTAGAAAACATGTGTGGTTTCTAGAACTAAGAAAAAATCTATATCCTAGTCCTTCTGGCTACCTGCATCCTCTGTCAATGCAGCAAGGTATATCGAGACAAGGGAATCCTCCCATGATATATCACATCTCCTAGAAGCCTTTGAAGCTTCGTTCTAGCATCCTCAATTCATGGCCCATGTCTCGGAAGAAGTCTCTCTCTCCTATCTGAATCTGAGAAGGAATAGTTTTTGAATGAAAGTCTCTAAGCCATCGACTCTCCCTCTGAAGCTTGACTCCCTCTAAGTCTATAAGATCTATGGATCCACCTTCTTTCGATGCATCTATTGACTTCTTCTTAAGTCTGATCTCCTATGGACTATGTTTGGAAGTTTCTCCTACCTACTGGATCCTAATGGTTGACTCCCTTTGAAATCTATCTCCTTCTGAGTTGGTACTTTGTGGGGCCGCCTGCCTCACCACTGGTGGAGTCATATGCTTCTCTTCATAGTATGGAATATTAATACCATGTATTTGTATGAGAACATGCTTGTTTAATGCATCATTTCTAAGTAGGCCCTTATGGAACTACTGACTCTTCCTGATGATCTGAAGAGTGGTTAAATTAACTGTATGGTCATCTTTGGAGCCTTATGCTCCTCATAGTCAATCTCCATAAGAGATACTCTTCTTCGTATTCTAATTCACATGGGTGTGTACGTTTGTGTACACAGTTCTATCTCTTGGCTAGAGATTGTCTAAATAGTTACCTCCTGCAACTGTCATCATAACTTATTCTCAGAGCTATCACCTAGGCCTACCTGGAATAAGAGACAAGAACAAAATTTCCATGGTAACATCCATGGAATGGTTAGTAATCAATAACATCTCCTAGAGGAGATCAATTTCATCTTGCAGAAAAAGTATATCATTAACAATGAGCATTTTCTTAATGGTAATCGTGCCAACAGTATTCAGGTGTACCTAAATATTTGATAGAAATAGTAAATAATAAAGTTGTAAAGACTACTATCCTAGGTACAATACTTTCTTAAGAAACAACAATATAAAATATCAAACCTCATATGCAAACCTGGAGTCTGGTGTTGTTGTCCTACTTGAGTTTACTTCTATCTTTCATATGAATGGAAACACCATTGTTTAAAAGGAAAATACTTCATCCTTTGATGCCTTCGAGTGCTCTTATGCATCTACTGCATGTGCATGGTGTTTCTTCTTCTCCTTTTCATTTCTATCCGGACATTGAAAAGCATAATGTCCCAGCTTCTGGCAACTATAGTATCTGATCTTTGACGCATCCTTCTTGTAATGAGGTCTCTTATATTTCTTCAAGTTGCCTTCTTCCCTTTTATTTCTCTTCTTCACTTGTGATGCAAGTACTTGGCTTTCCTCATCATCTACCTTTTGTTTCTTGGACATCAATCTAGATTCCTCTTGAGAGCAATCTGCTCATAACTTGTCAAACTTGAGTAACTTCCTTCTTGCACAAATTCCTTGGACAAATGGGTCCCAAGAGAGAGGGAAACCATTTACCGTAGTGGTTACTAGTTCAACATATTCTACTGGACCTCCAATGGTTGCTAATTGGTCTTTGATCTGTTAGATCCTTGTAAAGAAGTTGGTTATCATCTTTGACTTGTTCATAGTCACATTTATGAGTTAATGACATAGGATAAGATTCTCATTCGTGTTCTTTCTTTCATAGAGTCTGGTTAGGGCATCAAACATCTCCTTTGTAGTTAGAGGAATGGATGTCCGTTTGGGAGTTGAAGGAACAAACTCCAATGGGCATGGAGAAGAAATAGATAAAGACGTGGGCATGATGAAAATCATTAAAACTTTGCAAAAAGATGTCCAAATTCACCAAGCAGATAATGAAAAGCTTAAGAGAGCTGAGCAGAAACATGAAGACTTCAATATGAAGTTAATGCGGAGCCTGGAAAGAATTGAAAAGAAGTTGTATAAAGGAAGTGGATGCAACAAATCAGGGAGCTACAGGTCCCCCAATGAGGAAAGAAGAGAAATAAGTAGTAGAAGACATCACTGGCACTCCCAAAGGCACTCTAAAAGGAGGCCACACAACAGTTCAAGTCCATTTCCTACCAGAAATCATAAGAGATCTGAAGTGGATGAACTGAAGGGTGAAATGAATAAGATCAAACCTCCTACTTTTGATGGAGGGCACCAGAAAGATGAATATGTTGAGACATGGCTACTTGGCATGAGGCAATATTTCCAATTGCATAATTATTCCTCTTGTGCAGAAGGAAGAATTGCAATCTATCAGTTGAAAAGAAAGGCATCCATGTGGTGGGATCATCTTGTGCAAGTGCATCACAACAGAGAGAAGAATGTTACATGGAAGGAATTCAAGAGACATTTTGAAAAGAAATACTTAACCAAGAGATACTATGACGAAAAGATGAAAGAGTTCTTTGAACTTAAATTGGGAAACATGACTATAGATGAATATAAAAATATATTTATAGAGTTGTTGAAGTATGTCTCTTTCCTTAAGGATGAGACAGTTAATATCCAAAGATATCTGAGTGGGTTTCCATCTTACATCAGTAACAAAATTCAGTATGATGATCCTAAAACTTTGGAAGAAACCATAAGGAGGGAAAAGTGTTTATATGATCAACATAAAGGAAATCCTACTTTCCAAAAATCTTGGGAAGACAAGAGAAAGTTTAAGAGGGAGCAAAGGCATAAGAGGAACAAGCCACCATTTTTCAGAAGTAGTCCTCAAGGACATCCAGTTTTGAGAGAGCCCAGGATGGCTGAAGGATATGGGCAAAGGCCAAGGCAGACACCTATGCAATGTTGGGGGTGTAAAGGAGATCATAAGTATAGATATTGCCTTTACAGAAAGGACAAGGTGAGAGTTGTTCACCATGTTCAGCAAGAATAAATAGTGGATGACATGGGAATAAGAGTTCCAAGAATCTATGCAGCCCTTGACAACAAGCAAGTTGAGTTTCAATCACACATGATTGAAGTCAAAGGTATGATCAATTACCATGCCCTTACTATTTTAATTGATTCAGGGGCTATTCATTGCTATGTATATCCTAAGGTAGTGGAAATATTTCAATTACCAAGAAGCAAGCATGGGAAATATTGGCTGGTGCAACTGGCTACAAGAGCCAAGAGAAAGGTTGTTGAGTTGGTTAAATCATGTCCACTGGGCATGAATGGACTAAGTACCAAGTCAGATTTGAACATCTTGCCTTTGGGATCATATTATTTCCTAATTGGTATGGATTGGTTGGACCAACACCATGCCATATTAGACTGTCATAACAAGGCATTCACTTTCCTGGATGAGGAAGGAAATAGGAGAGCATTCCAAGGAATTCCCAGGGCATTTATTGTCTGATAAATATCAGCAATGCAGCTAAAGAAGTGTTACAGGAAGTGTTGCCAAACATTTGCAGCCCATATGGAAGAAGCACCTAAGGATAAGGTGCCAAAATTGGAGGATCATTCAGTCCTAAAATATTTTGACGATATGTTCAAGGAGATACCAGGGTTACCCCCAAAGAGAGATATTTATTTCTCTATAAATTTGATTCCTGGAGCAGCTCCAGTATCAAAGACTCTCTACCGGATGAGCACACCAGAACTGAAAGAACTGCAAATGCAGCTTGAAGAACTTTTAAAGAAGGGGTACATATGCCGAAGTGTGTCACCTTGGGGTACCCCAGTGTTATTTTTGAAGAAGAAGGATGTGACCTTGAGATTGTGCATTGACTTCAGGGAGCTAAATAAAGTAACTATAAAGAAAAAGTATCCTCTACCAAGGATTGATGATCTCTTCGATCAGTTGAAGGATGCAAGGATATTTTCAAAGATAGATCTCAAGTCAAGATACCATCAGGTAAGGATTAAATATGAAGACATCAGCAAGACCGCCTTCAGGACAAGGTATGGTCATTATGAGTTCATAGTGGTGCCTTTTCGGTAATCAAATTCACCAGTTGTTTTCATGTGCTTAATGAATGGTGTTTTCCGAGAATATTTAGACAAGTTTTTCATTGTCTTTTTGGATGACATCCTTGTATATTCCAAGATAGAAGAAGAGCATGAGAAACACTTGAGGATGGTGTTACAAGTGCTAAGAGAGCACCAAATGTTTTCTAAGTTGAGCAAGTGCTCATTTTACCAAAGTCGAATTCACTATTTGGGGCGTATAATTTCCAAAGAGGGAATAGTAGTAGAACCTGAAAAGATTGAAGTCATTAAAGGGTGGACAACACCTAAGAATGTGACAGAAGTTAGGTCCTTCATGGGTCTAGCTGGCTACTACAAGAGATTTATTGTAGGATTTTCGAGGATTTCTCACCCAATTACTTCCTTGCAAAGAAAAGGGTTAAAATTTTAATGGACAAAAGAATGTGAAAAGAGCTTCCAGCAATTGAAGCAGTTGTTAACCAATGTTGCAATTCTGAAGATTGCAAATCCAAATGAAGAGTTTGTGGTTTGCATAGATGCATGCAAAGAAGGACTGGGTGGAGTCCTCAGCTAGAATGGGTTTGTGATATGTTTTGAATACGGGAAATTGAAAGAGAATGAAAGGCTCTACGCCACTCACGATTTGGAGTTGGCATCCATAGTTCACGCCTTACATAAATAGAGACACTACCTCATGGGAAAGAGGTTTGCGCTGAGAACAAACCATAATGTTTTGAAATATTTATTTTATCAGCGTACTTTAAATTCTAGGCAAAGCAGATGGTTGGGATTCCTCTGTGAATATAACTTTGATATCAAGCACATCAAAGGAAAGGAGAACAAAGTGGTTGAAGCACTCAGTAGGAGAGTGTATGAACTACATGCTACATCCATCAGCATGTATCAAAACGATCTTAAAGATAGAATTTTGGAAGTTGCAAAAGCAGATTTGCAGTACATGGAAATGGTAACAGAGTTACAACAAGGTAAGATGCTACAGAAAATAGAAGATTATAGATTGTAAGTGGATGGAATACTCTTGTACATGAACATAATTTATGTACCCAGTTCTCACGAATTGAGGAGTATGATCTTGAAAGAGAAGCATAATGTGCCTTATGTTGGGCACCCTGGATATCAGAAAACAGTGGCAGCAGTCAAGAGCCATTACTATTGGCCAGGCATGAAGAAAGAAATTGTAGATTACATCGTGAGATGTATGGAGTGCCAAAGGGTCAAGGATGAGCATGGACACCTAGCTAGGTTGCTACAATCATTACCCATCCGTGAGTGAAAGTGGGATGTGGTGACAATGGATTTCATCACAGAATTACCTAAAATAAAAAAGCAACATGAATCCATCATGGTGGTGGTGGATAAGCTTACGAAGGCTACCCATTTTATTCCATTAAAAAATACTCACAAGGAAACTAATCTTGTTGATATTTATATGAGGGAAGTAGCACGATTGCGCAGTATTCCCAAGACAATTGTGTCTAACAGAGACCCAAAATTTACTTCGAAGTTTTGGAGAGGATTATTCAAGGGGTTCAGAATGAACCTAAACTTCAGCATGCCCTATCATCCTGAGTCCGATGGGAAAATAGAAAGGGTGAACCAAGTGATAGAGGATATGCTAAGGATGTATGTGATGGACAAACCATCTAAATGGGAAGATTATCTACACTTGGTAGAATTTTCCTACAAAAATGGGTATCAAACATCACTGAAGATGAGTTCGTTTGAAGCACTTTATGGTAGAAAGTGAAACACCACAGTAATTTGGGACAACCTAGTTGAGAGGGCAGTGGTGGGCTAGAGTTTCTCAAGGAAATGGAAGAGAAAATGCTAAAGATTAAATAGAATTTGAAGGCTACCCAAGACATGTAGAAAATCTATGCTGACAAGAAAAGAACTCACAAGGAATTTAAAGTGGGTGATCATGTTTTCTTGAAGGTGAAAGCCAACAGAAGTTCCCAGAGGCTGGGAAACTATTCCAAGTTGGCAGCCAGATATTGTGAGTCATTTGAAATCCTAGAGAGGATTGGTCCAATAGCTTATATGCTTACATTTATTACAGCTATGTCTATACATAATGTATTTCATCTCTCATTGCTTAAGAAATATATACCTGATGCTAATCATGTTGTTGATGGAAATGTGATTCAGGTGGATAAAGAAAGTGCTTTTCATGTACATCTGGTGTGCATACTGGACTGGAAAAGCAAGCAGCTCTAGAATTGATCCATAAGGCTTGTAAAGGTCCAGTGGACCTGGTATGGTCCTGAGCACGCAACATGGGAGCATGAAGATGCTATGTGGGCATAATACCTGCATATTTTTGAAGATTTTGAAAATATTTTTGATGTTGTGTAAATGAGTTGCACTAAGGACATTGCGAAAATAAGGGGAGAGGATTGTAATATCCCAAGGCCGAGCCCTGGTTGTAATTATGAATGTAACATGTTTGTAGGCTGGTGAGACAAGTAATTATAAGTTGGTAGGGTTATGTGTTTATTAGGCCAGAGAGACTAGATGTTAAACGCTAGGAGCCTATTTTGTACATGTAAATATTCATATTATTAATATAACAACATCACTACATGTAGACCGACCACAAAGAAAGAGTATGGGGGAATAAGCTCCACTAGGTTGGGTAAGGGAAGAGGGATGAGAGACTAGGAAAAGAGGATAATCTTGAGGGCTTAACCCAAGGGAATATTATAATGTATTTCATTAAATTACTAAAGTTTGGGAAAATGAACCCAGTTATCCTATGTTCCTTTGGGGAGAGGAACGAGTTCCAAGTGGAGAGGAATGTGCTCCTAGAGAGCCAAGTGTCATCCAAGACGCATGCAGATTTATGTGGGAAATTCCATCGTTGCGGGGGTTCAGGGGGAATTCTTTCCATCTTTCCTCACAGGTTGGCACTCACCATTGGGACCTTGCTGACTATCTGTTGCCTGGATTCACCCACACACTGAGAAAGCACGCAGTGAGTTGATCTATCATTGTTGAACCGTAACCATCTTGAACCTTGGCAAAAAGCTCGAACTAATACCTTACTAAACCTGTACCCTGCGCGTTGCATGTGTTTCACTATTTCCCCACCTCCAGTTTCTATTAATATCATCACCTTGCTCGTGTGTTGAGAAGCAGGAGTGAAGAAGCGGGTTTTCAGGCCCATGGATAGAAGAAGCAGGTTGTCTGGATTGTGACCTACTCTCTATAGGTGAGAGATATTGTTGTGATTAAAGAAGCAGGTTGTCAGGCCTGTGAGAAACTCTCTCTAGGTGAGAGAGTGTGTTGAGGAAGTGAGTTATCCTGTGAGAAACTCTCTCTAGGTGAGAGAGTGTGTTGAGGAAGTGAGTTCTCTTGTGAGCCACCCTCTCCAGGTGAGATATTGTGCTGAGGAAGTGAGTTCTATTGGAGGGAGTCCAGTAGCAGTTGCAGAGATCTAAGAATTATGTATGGCTTGTTGTTGAATCCCTAGAAGGGAGGTGGAGCAGTTGATGGACTATGCGACAGTGAAGGTCTACACTCCTAGTGTGAGAAAGGCATGTGGGGAATGAGAGTCTGTGAGCGGTGGGCGTAGTTGGATCCTTGGAGGAAATCCTTCATGTTGTATTATGCAACTTCCTGTTGTCCCTGCGTAGTCTAGAAATCCCTTGCTCGATGGAGTTTAGTCCCAGCTCAGGGGTGACCCACTACTGAGAGTGATGAGCAGTGTGGTCTAAGGCTGGGAGGTTCATGGAAGGTCTGCATGTAGTTAGTGCACTTCAACTAAGAGAAAAGTATCATTTATGTGCTTAATGGTTAAATGATGCATTTTAGTGCATGTATGTCATTCTTGTAATAATATTATGTGTTCCGTTGCATGTATGTTTACACATTGTCCCTTTTATTCCTTGTTAAGTTTATATGTGTTTTATTCTGCAAAAGAGTTATGTCTTACATTGCCCAGCAGGTCTATGTCTGGGCATGGAAAATTTTAATTACCTATAAAAGAGCTTGAGACCACGTGTGTTTGAGGTCGCGTTACTCGGTAGAGGTTGATGGTTGGGGACGTTACAGAGTGTTACTAATGTCTGCTTCCTACTCAACCATGAGATCATGCGTGATCCCATACTAAAGCAACATCCTAAAGTATTCTTTCGATCCACTACACTCCCTATCTAGTCAGAATCTATATATCCCTGCAACTTCACATCTCCACCCAAGACATATCTCAATCCATATACAACTATACCATGAACATACCTCAACATATGCTTTTATTTCATCCAATGTACCTATCCAGGTTCAACCATGTGTTGAATCAAGGTATTCAGTGCAAAGCATATGTTTGGCCTGGTGTTAACCAGGTACATCAAGGTTCGAATCAACTATTTGTACATCGTGGGATCCACCAAATATGAATATTTGTCACTCAAGAGATTCAGATTTATCGTCATGGATGTGGTCATGGGCTTGCAGTCCATCATCCTTAATATTTGTAGAATCTCAACAGTATATTTTCCTTGTCTAAGGAAAATTTCATCTGATCTCTGCCACACTTCCAATCCCAAGAAGTAATGTATCAGACCTATATCCTTCATCTAGAACTCTGAAGAGAGCTCCCTCATGCACCCAACTATGAGATTCTCATCTCATGTCAGAAAAAAGTCATCCACATGTAGGATCAATGGGAAACCATCAAATAACCTTATGATCTAGCATATCATGCCCTGGGTGCTTGCTTAGGCCCATACAAAGCCTTTGTCAATCTGCATACATGAGACTCCTTCTCATGGATCTTGTGGTTTCTCTATGTACACTTCTTCTGTCTACCAAAGCAATTGTCTCGTCATAATATTATCCCTCTTGCTGGGAGAATCCTCGAGCCACAAATCAAGCTCTGTACATCTCTATGCTTCCATATGCAGCATGCTTGATCTTGTAGATCAACTTGGAAGTCACTATTGACTTCCCTTCTGGTCTCAGAACCACTCCTCACACAATATTTTTCATGATGGATTGATACTCCTTCATCATGGAATCCTTCCATTCCTTCTTATCAACAGATTCTTCAATGGTGGAATGATTAGAATCAATGATGTTTCTCATCAGCACCACATTACTGGAAAACATGTGTGGTTTCTGGAACTGAGGAAAAATCTATATCCTAGTCCTTCTTGTTGGATGCCTCCTCTGTCACTGCAGCAAGGTATATCGAGACAAGGGAATCCTCCCATGAGATCTCACATCTCCTAGAAGCCTTTGAAGCTTCGTTATAGCATCCTCAACTCATGGCACATGTCTATCAGTCCCAGAAGAAGTCTCTCTCTCCTATCTGAATCTGAGAAGGAATACTTTCTGACTGAAAGTCTCTAAGCCACTGACTCTCTTTAAGATCAGGCTCACTATGAATCTGCATGCTCCCTCTGAAGCTTGACTCCCTCTGAGTCTATACAATCTCTGGATCCACCTTCTTCTATTGCATCTATTGACTTCTTCTTAAGTCTAATCTCCTATGGACTATGTTTGGAGGTTGCTCCTACCTACTGGATCCTAGAGGTTGGCTCCCTCTAAAATCTATCTCCTTCTGAGCTGGTACTTGGTGGGGCTGCCTGCCTCACCACTGGTGGAGTCATCTACTTCTCTTCATAGTATGGCATATTAATGCCATGTATTTGTATGAGAACATGCTTGTTTACTGCATCATTTCTAAGTAGTCCCTTCTAGAACTACTGACTCTTCCTGATGATCTGAAGAGTGGTTAAATTAATTGTATGGTCATATTTGGAGCCTTCTTCTCCTCATAGTTAATCTCCATAAGAGATACTCTTCTTCGTCCTCTACTTCACATGGGTGTGTACATTCATGTACACAGTTCTATGTCTCGGCTAGATATTTTCTAAATATTTACCTCCTGCAATTGTCATCATAACTTCTTCTCAGAGCTATCACCTGGGACCTGCCCAAATAAGAGACAAGAACAACATTTACACGGTAACATCCATGGAATGGTTAGTAATCAATAACATCTCATAGAGGATATCAATTTCATCTTGCAGAAAAGTATATCATTAACAATGAGCATTTTCTTAATGGTAATCGTATCAAAAGTTTTCAGGTGTACCTAAATATTTGATAGAAATAGTAAATAATAAATTTGTAAAGACTACTATCCTAGGTACAATACTTTCTTAAGAAACAACAATATAAAATATCAAACCTGGTATGCAAACCTGGATTCTGGTGTTGTTGTCCTGCTACAATTTCCTTCTACCATTCATATGCATGGAAACACCATTGTCTAAAAGGAAAATTCTTCATCCTTTTATGCCTTCGAGTGCTCTTATGCATCTACTGCATGTGCATGGTGTTTCTTCTTCTCCTTTTCATTTCTATCTGGACATTAAAAGGCATAATGTCCCAACTTATGGCAACTATAGCATATGATCTTTGACACATCCTTCTTGTAACGAGGTCTCTTATATTTCTTCAGGTTTCCTTCTTCCCTTTTATTTCTCTTCTTCACTTGTGATGCAAGTACTTGAATTTCCTCATCATCTACCTTTTGTTTCTTGGACATCAATCTAGATTCCTCTTGAGAGCAATCTGCTCATAACTTGTCAAACTTGAGTAACTTCCTTCTTGCACAAATTCCTTGGACAAATGGGTCCCAGGAGAGAGGGAAAACATTTAACGTAGTGGTTACTAGTTCAACATATTCTATTGGATCTCCAATGGCTGCTAATTGGTCTTTGATCTGTGAGATCCTTGTAAAGAAGTTGGTTATCGTCTCTAACTTGTTCATAGTCACATTTATGAGTTGATGTCGTAGGATAAACTTCTCACTAGTGTTCTTTCTTTCATAAAGTCTGGTTAGGGCATCAAACATCTCCTTTGTAGTTAGAGGAATGGATGTCCATTTGGGAGTTGAAGGAACAAACTCCAATGGGCATGGAGAAGAAATAGATAAAGACGTGGGCATGATGAAAATCATTAAAAATTTGCAAAAAGATGTCCAAATTAACCAGGAAGATAACGAAAAGCTTAAGAGAGACGAGCAACAACAAGAAGACTTCAATATGTATTTAATGCGGAGCCTGGAAAGAATTGAAAATAAGTTGGACAAGGGAAGTGGATCCAACAAATCAAGGAGCCACAGGTCCCCTGATGAGGAAAGAAGAGAAATAAGTAGTAGAAGACATCACCAACACTCCCAAAGGCTCTTCAAAAGGAGGCCACACGGCAATTCAAGTCCATCTCCTATAATAAATCATACGAGATATGAAGTGGATGAATTGAAGGGTGAAATGAATAAGATCAAACCTCCTACTTTTGATGGAGGGCACCAGAAAGATGAATATGGTTAGACATGGCTACTTAGCATGAGGAAATATTTCCAATTGCATAATTATTCCTCTCATGTAGAAGGAAGAACTGCAATATATCAATTGAAAGGAAAGGCATCCATGTGGCGGGATCAACTTGTGCAAGTGCATCACATCAGAGAGAAGAATGTTACATGGAAGGAATTCAAGAGACATTTTGAAAAGAAATACTTAACCAAGAGATACTATGACGAAAAGATGAAAGAGTTATTTGAACTTAAATTGGGCAGAATGACTATAGATGACTATGAAAAGATATTTATAGAGTTTTTGAAGTATGTCTCTTTCATTAAGGATGAGACAGTTAATATCCAAATATATATGAGTGGGTTGCCATATTTCATCAGTGACAAAATTTAGTATGATGATCCTAAAACTTTGGAAGAAACCATAAGGAGGGAAAAGTGTTTATATGATCAGCATAAAGGAAAGCCTACTTTCAAAAAATCTTGGGAATACAAGAGGAAGTTTAAGAGGGAGCAGAGGCAAAAGGGGAACAAGCCACCATTTTTCAAAAATAGTCCTCAAGGACAGCTAGTTTTGAGAGAGCCCAGGATGGCTGAAGGATATGCAAACCTGGAGTCTAGTGTTGTTGTCCTGCTTGAGTTTCCTTCTATCGTTCATATGCATGGAAACACCATTGTCTAAAAGGAAAATTCTTCATCCTTTGATGCCTTCAAGTGCTCTTATGCATCTACTGCATGTGCATGGTGTTTCTTCTTCTCCTTTTCATTTCTATCTGGACATTGAAAGGCATAATGTCCCAGCTTCTGGAAACTATAGCATCTGATATTTGACGCATCCATCTTGTAAGGAGGTCTCTTATATTTCTTTGGGTTTCCTTCTTCCCTTTTATTTCTCTTCTTCACTTGTGGTTCAAGTACTTGTCTTTCCTCATCATCTACCTTTTGTTTCTTGGACATCAATCTAGATTCCTCTTGAGAGCAATCTGCCCATAACTTGTCAAACTTGGGTAACTTCCTTCTTGCACAAATTCCTTGGACAAATGGGTCCTAAGAGAGAGGGAAACCATTTAACGTAGTGGTTACTAGTTCAACATATTCTACTGGATCTCCAATGGCTGCTAATTGGTCTTTGATCTGTGATATCCTTGTAAAGAAGTTGGTTATCGTCTCTAACTTTTTCATTGTCACATTTATGAGTTGATGTCGTAGGATAAGCTTCTCACTGGTGTTCTTTATTTCATAGATTATGGTTAGGGAATCAAACATCTCCTTTGTAATCTTTAGTTCTGATACATTGGGTATCAAGTGATCCTTGATTGAGTCTGTCAAGATCCTCTTGGCCTTGACCTCGTTCTTTTTTAACTTTGCCTTTGCTTCTTCATCTTCGAGTTCTGGAAGCATATTCTTGATGTGATCCAATAATTCATTTTATTCTATAATGAGTTGCATTCTATGCTTCTGAGATATTAAGTTATATTCTCCATCCAATCTATCCTCAAATCTCATATTGGTTGACATTTTCTTTGGTAGAAACCCAACCCTAGTACTGAAAAAACCTTGATTTTTCAAACTTCACCAAACTGCGCGCTGAGGGTTTCAGGGGGTGTGCTAGGTTAGGGTGCACTGCTCTGTGAAGGAATTATTCCCAACATCCTTGGGATAGTGTTCAACAAGCTTGACAAAGTATTGTAGCTACAAGGTGCTGCAAGGTGTCGTTGTAGTGATCTTCCTTCCAGTGGTCAAATTGTTCTGAAGGTAACCAAATCTGATAGCATGTTGGATTTTTCCTTATTTGTAGAGCATTAGTGCTACTAGTGTTCTTTTACTTCGTTACCATTAACCTATATATCATGTACTGAGCAATAGCAACATAAACAAGAGATAGAAAAGAACACAAGAGATTTATCCTGGGAAAAACCCATCAACCTTTCTTAAATAGATTATGTTCACAAAGAAAGTCCAATCAGTTAAACCCTAGCACAAGTGTTAGCTTAACTATAAATACTATAGTAGTAGCACCATACAAAGGTAGCGCACCTCCTCAAGGAGTAGCACCATACAAAGGTAGCGCACCTCCTCAAGGAGTAGCGCATAAGAGAGAGATACCAAAAGACTGACCAATAATAAATTGTGCAGTTGCAGCTACTCACCTCCTCCAAACTTGTGCCTTGCTTCTGTGTAGCTGGGAGAGTGTGAGTGAGTGAACAAATGAGCTAAGGTGCCTCCTTATTTATAGTCTTCCTATCATTATAGCTCGGCCGGATTATTTTCTAGGAAGGTGTCTTTTCATTATTACTTTATGTTCTTTTGGGCCAACTTCTCTTCTAGGGTATTTCAATATCTCTTCAATGGATCTCTTGCTTCCAGAATCTTCTGCACGTCTATGAAAGGTCATCTAGGAGGGAAATATCCTCCCACAGCTACCAAAACATCAACAGCCTCAACCATAGTGACTTAATCAACCTATGCTTAATACAACTAGACTACGCCTCTTCACTTAAATTATGCCCATAACTTCGCTTTAAGCTATAGTAAGTTAGATGCACAACTAAAACTAGCACAACCTAGTTCACCCAATAATAGGCACACTTCCAATCATATCCTTAAACATCCCAACAATACTTATACTTATCCAACACAAAGCAAATAAAGGAACATGACATCCATCCCAGTAAAGCAACCACAATACACAAGTATAGGTAGTACCCAAGGCAGATGCCTTAACTTTATTTACATGAATAATTTTACAATGTATAATAGAGGAGCACAACCAACTACATGTAACTCATTTACATGCTACAATTACACAAGGCACAATTTCCTGCAAGAACAAGAATAATAAATCCAACCCATGAAGCAACCATGGGCTTGCCTCCTACAAGTTCTATATTCTTCTTCTTCTCACTCAACTAGTGCAATTCACCTTATTGTGCTTGTAACACCCCCTCTCTAAACCCTGAATACATGTAATAAATCATGACTTGTGATTGCCATGCAACGGCATGTGAATATTTTAAATGTATTATTGTTTAAATGTAAATTCCAAAACTGAGTATGGAGTGAAGCCTTAAAGTACAAACCATGATATCACTAGCGGAATGAGAGGATTCCCTAATAAACTAAAGGAAATCAAGATTTATACATATTACTTCCCTTAGCCCTGATTTCAAAACAAATCAGTTGATGAGGGAGGTTGGTATTTGAACAACCAACCACCCCAATGAATGGAAGTATGGAGGGATGTCAGAAGGGACAAGAAGCAATCATCTAGAGGACAGTAGGAAATATCACCAAGGGTCCCCAAGATTGACCAACGAGTTGACTTATGACAGAAGAAACAGAAGGACAAGTTGATAACCTTCCTAAGTCATGCATGTGGCTGGGATATGCACGGGAAGAGAACTGGAGGAGGGTCGGGCCTATTTTGAGGGGAGATGCTAAAAGGAATGCATAGAGAGAGAACTGGAGGAGGGACAGGCCTATTGGAGGGGAGTTTCTGAAAGGAATGCACAAGTGTGTGCATTAGAAGGATCAAAGAACCTTTAGAAGGGTTTCGGGATGTATCATAGAAGACTTGAAACCTGACCTGAGTTAAGAGGGTAGCGAGCTTGATGTTGGGAAGGCATCTACTAAACCTCAAAGAGGCCTAGGCTAGGTGGGAGTAAGGAAAAATCTCTACCAAGAGTAGAGTGAAGGAGAGTGACCTTCAAATCTTGTTGAGAACCTAAGGGAGATTCCCTAGTGGTATCATGGCTTGGCTCGTGGGTGGTCAGAATTGTAAGAGTGAATGAATCCGAGCCTATGGTTGGGTGGAAAGGTGAACACCCATAGTCAGTTGTGTTGAGGAAAAGGCATGGAACACCTTACTCAATCATTTTCATATCTTGCATGGCTAGGAAAAGATAGTTGGGAAAATCACTCGGGGTTTATAGACTCAAAACATTCACTCAATCCGCAAGTATTAATTACAAGGATTAAGGTTGGTTTTATGATTTGTATATGTTGCAATGTAAAAATAAAATTTATACAAAGCTACAATAATGTATCCAGCTTTTACAATAAAGTAAACATGGAAACCGAAAGCGAAAGGAAGAACCAAGTCATTAAAACACATGTATGAGACAGAACAATAATCTGAATTTATTTCATTCTAAGATACAATAAGTAAATTTATCTTTACAAACCCCTGTGAGGGTATGGACCAAAGTCATATTTAGAGGTATCCGATGGGCACCATACAAAAAGACTCTGACAGTAAAATAAAACTGAAATTAATGATATGGATCAGCTTGCCACAAAATGTTGCCATTTGACTAGACAAGATATTCTTTATCATCCATGAAAATTAATTCACAAACAAACAAGAATACACAGACTATCAAGGATGAATCAAACACCTTTAAAACAACTTGTTGAAATGTATGATTCAGTTTTGAATTTTGTTGCCTTCAATAAGACCCTGTTGTCAACAAGAGGATTAGGCTTTCAAGTAAACTCATAAATGAATGAAAACTGAAACTATCACATTTAACTAAAGAGCCAACCTTAGTCGTGTCTTTCTCCTTCTATTCACCCTTGTCTCCTCTTCTCATTGAACCTTTATTCTTTCTCAATAAGTTGAGGTAGTTCAACTACTTTCTTTAGTTAAGTCAAATTAACTTAACTGATTAGTTTAGGGAGAAATAATTAATAATAATATATAAATAAGGGTTTAATTAATAATAACTAAATAGGTAGGACCCCTTGTGACTCTCGTCATTCTTTTGCCAATCATTAATTATAAAATAAAATAAAAATTATCATTTGGATCATATAACACCCTTGTAGCTCCCATTGATATCATTTAAATAGAATATTTAAATATTAGCAAAATTTAAGGACATATCCCAAAAAAAAAATATATCCATTTTATCCACAAAAATATCCAAAATAAAGCTTGTTGTCCAAAATATGTTGAAAAATATTAAACATTGTCTTCATCACTGAATATCATTAAAAAACTTTAAAATCCATATTTGTTGCTTTGCGAGACATATTTCCTCTTCTCATTGTTGTCTTCAACTAAATTTTCTTGAGTGGTCCTTGGTTGGTTAGACCCTTGGGGTTGTATTTCATTTATCACATGGTAGAAGTCATATTTGAGGTGGAGGTGTGAAGACACGGACTTAGAAGACTATGTGGATGGGCTGGAAGGGGAAACTGTTGCTTTTCCTTTGTCTTGCACGGGTTGCGGGATATCAGTTTTTAACCTTTTGCTAGCGTGCGAGGATTGTACTGGCGAAACAGCAAGCGTAATTTGAACATTGGGATTAATTGGTGGTGGTAAAGGTAAGGACACAGCGGGCCATCCACGGTGGTGGGAGATAGGCTGGTGTACAATTTCTTGCCAACTGTCATTATCAGGGACTTCGGGATGCAATGACACATGTGGAGGAACGGGAATGCCAGGAAAATTCTGAGGAGGCTGAAATGGGGGTCTGTCAGGTCGGGGTTGCAATATACCATGGCCAACCAAATTAAAAAACCCATATTGAAACTGTAAATTCTAACCTTGTACAATATCTACTGCAAACATATATTCAGTAAAAGAACAAAAAAGATACAATGGAAAATACAAACATTACACAGATATTTTTCCCCTGGAAACCCAAACCGGGAAAACCAGCATATTCTATATTTATTCAAATGTGTTACATTGTTTACAATACAATATACATATAGGATCCAGCGGCATCCAAAACCCTAACCCAATGACCTGGATTAGTCCACAGCCCTAATTCCTTAACCGGAAATAAAAAACCATCAGCAAAAACCATGTACCGAAAAACCACCTAAATATGTGACACGTTTCTTGAGGCATGTGACACGTTTCTCGAGGCATGTGACACTAATACTCGTACAAAGAATATAACACATACCCAATAGAAACAGTTGGTTCAACTCTTGTGGATCAGCATCGAAATGAATAGAAAATCGAGGCCTTATATGGCCTCGCTGCCAGTTACCTCTGCCTCTGTTATTTCAACCATTATTGCACCTACTGAAAAAACTCATCCTATAGCAATAATTAATCAGTCATGAAATTCTTAATATCCCATACATGAGACTATGCTTACGTAAATCAAGAGTTGGCTCTATAATTTACTACAAGACACATGCAATCCATCCATCAAAATGTCATTTATTAATTGCCACATGAACATGGAATTGATAGGGTCAATGGGAGTATAGAGGGTTTGTATTTAGCATAAAATGATATCATGGAGGGGGTAAATTCACGAATATTGTTCAAGCAATCAATAAAATAATCAAATTGTGTATACAACCAGCTCCCAAAATACCAATCATCACTTAACTTACACATCATCTTTTCTTTTCCACATAGGCTTTTCTTTAATTATGAGTAACAATGGAACATGGAGTGAAAAATGCAATTGGGATAATGAGGGGAGTCTATTTTGCATAAAATGGTATAATGTAAAGGACTCCCGTGGATACTGTTCTATTAATAGATCAATCAATTTCATTTCCAACATCAAAATTTAAACTTTTTCACTGTTTTAAAATTGAATTTCAACACTCTTTTTCCAAAATTCCAGAAATGATATTTCACTTCCAGGCTATTCATTTGCATCTAGGCTTTTCATTGCACAGGAATTATTTCATACCCCTTTTCTCAATAAACATTCAACAATAGTAACATATCTTGCACGCAACGGGGCTGAGGAGTGAGCAATATCGTAACAATCATCAAAATAAACACAACCAACAGTCGAGGAATGGACAGAATGTGATTCCACGATATCAACACCATTACATTAAAATTACTACAGGGTTCCATGAAGTGGCCACAAAAGGGATCCCTTCATATAACATAATTCAAAATTGAAACTTCAATTAACAACGCTCCTAAAATCCTTTTCATTCTCGATCACAAAACTTATTCAACACATATATAATTTACCCACATAAGTATTCCTTTCATACAAAATATAACACACAGTATGTTGTATCCCTTAAAAAATGTTTTGCAATGCTCTCATCACCCCAATATCTCCACAGAACAAACTCTATTATCAGACAAATGAGTAGGGTTAACATTCTTCTCATTTTGCATAGAAAATAATCAATCAAACCTGTGACCAAAGGGAGATCAAACAGTGCCTTTCCTTAATTTTGGGTTGGCCATATTTTACGATAATTTCCAATGCACAGGGTTTAGTATGCAATAGTGGACAGTAAGGTGGTAGAAGCAAGCGAGCTAACAAACATAGGGTTTGTCTAGAAGGAGCATGGAAGGTTTAATCATTCACAAAAAGCCACATTAATACTCACAAAGCAGTGACCAAGGCGTGGGCACAATAGCCACAAAAACCAACCACTAAAATGACAGGCAGAGTGTCCATATAACCCACAGGTAAGGAGCAGTGATATGCTCTTGTTAAACAGGGAAGAAACCAAAACAAGAAACTAGAGGCAAGATAGGCTCGGGAGTTTCCCAACATTATTCTTTTCCATAACAAAAATGTGAACAGGCTATACACAGCAAAAGACACCGTGCCTCTTTTCAATGCCATGGTTCAAATACAACCACCATAGGAAGCCAAAACCTTGCAAATAACCAATACACGGTTTGAATTCATTCATATAACAACTTTGGAAATGCACAGACCATGAGCAAACAAGAGCCAACTATTGAGTTAAAGACCAAAATAAATGTTCATGGATGGAAAAGTAAGAAAACCCCATACCTGTGTAAAATTTCTAAGGAGAAAAGACCAACCTGTATACTTCCTTCACGACCGAGCAAAGTGGAGCAGCAGCAACCAACAAGATCAAATGCAAAATGACTAGGGTGACGGGATCAAGGTGAGTTAGAGTGATGTGCATTTACTACACGTTGCTTCTACATTCATGTTTTCATTCATGGCTAGTACGAGCAGGCCCACTATACACCTTATCAACCATTAACATCCAAATCAACTTAATACAAGCCGAATATACCATAGTTTTCCAATGTTCCTATTTTGAAAATGCACCAACCCTTGCCATTATTCCCATTTCACATGTAATACATCTTTGCTAGTGGTAATTAAATCGCAACCCGACTTACAATGCAACACTTGTAGCAAGGGTCGAGGTGATGACCCAACTAAACCATGCACCATATAAAATATAAAAATTAAAACTGGAGTGTAGATTCATCATCCATTCAAAGGCAACATAGTCACATTTTGTGAGAGATCATTTAGAAAACATTGTTTCTTGTTTAGTCACCTTGCCCATTTCGTCCTGTAATAATTATTTTGACAGTGGTTTAAAGAAAATAAATTGTAGAGTTTGTGTCGCAATCCAAGGCATAAACACTTGAAATGTAAGTGTCACTTCTCGGTCATAGTCACATAAGTCACACAAGGGGTCCCACCTATTAGTATATTATTAAATATAATTAAATAATAAGTTGTTGCAACCATTTGCAAGAAGGTACCCTATGTTGTGTTTTTGAGCGTCAACAAACTGGCGACTCCACAGGGAAATATGTCTCCAATAGATTAAGAACTCAGAATGTCTAGTTTCACAAATCGGTGAACATAGATCAAAGAATTACTGACTAGAATGATTAGGCAACATGGGGGGAAAAGATGGCTTAAGTGAAATAATGATCCGGGACTTTGGGAATAACTCATGAAAACTATTACATATGAGGGGGTTTGGTCCTCTATGCATAACATTCGATCGGTCATAGTAAAAGTGTTTCTTTGTTTTAAGGAGAAATTTTTTGATATGCTCTTTTGAATCTCAGGATGGAGGGAAGAAAGGGATAGCAGAAAATAGGGAAGAAAAACAAGTCATCTATCTAATAGCAGTACTGGAAGAAAAAAGCAATTTCAGCGATGTCTAAAAGGAGGACATTGTGATAGTTGTGTAAACTTTATTGTTATTGAACAACAATACTTACATAATGGAATTGTTGTGGAAAAATTGATCCAAAACCTATTTTTGATAAACATAAAACAACAGAAAATGAAACAGCATAAATTGAACAATCAGTTAAACAAAGAAAAATAAAACATAGAAACGGAAAGCTATATACAACAGTGATTTCCACATGGCATTTATCAATCAATTTGGTTCCACGTGATGTTTCAAGTGGGAACCATTTGTACTATAGGAAAACAATCGCTCTTCCAAATCTCTTAAAAGATAAGAGTTTGTGCCTAGGAAAAAAACGATCTTGAAAGGACCTAGCCATAATTTCTGAAACTTTGAATGTCTTCATCTGTTAGCATGGACTAAGTCCCAAAGAAAGACTTTCTCATTACTTTGAATTTGACAGCTTTTGTGCATTTGTTATAATATTTCTTCACAGATTGTTGTCCTCTCTCTATGTTTTCCAAGGAAAACGTTCTTTGTTCTTCAAGGCTAATAGTGCATTTATCCTTTCAAGGACATTGGAAGAACTTAATTCTTCAATCTGTAGCATTAGTCATAGAGAATAAATTTCCAGCTCAGTAGGTAGAATGGCTTCTTGACCATAAACAAGATGAAAGGGAGTGAAACCTGTGCTTACCTTGGTGGTAGTGCGATCTGCCCAAAGGGCGTAAGTTAGGAGGGTGTGCCATTGACAAGGCTTATCTTCAATGAGCCTCTTTATGATCTTAACCATATTTTTGTTAGTATACTCAGCTTGCCCATTTCCTTGAGGGTAATAAGTTGAGGAAGTGAAATGTTTGACCCCCAATTTAGCAAAAAATTGAGTCAATTTAGCAAAAATGAAAGCAAGACCATTGTCTGTAATAATCTCTAAAGGAATTCCAAATCTAGAGAAGATATTAGTTTCCACGAAAGAAATTACATGTTCATCTTGTGAGTGTCTAAGAGGGACAACTTCAATACACTTAGTGAAATAATCAATGGTTGTCAAAATGAAAACCTTCCCTGGGGAAGACGGAGGGTTGATAGGACCAACAAAGTCTAGGCCCCATTTAGAAAAAGGAAAATCAGGGAGAACAGGTTGCAAAGGCATAGCATAAATACAATCTTTCCCACCGAATATTTGGCACTTGTCACAAGATTTTGTGAATTTATAAGAATATCAAAAAATTGAAGGCCAATAATAACCATTTCTGATGATTTAAAAGTAGTAGCATTGGCAGAAAAGTGGCTACCAACGTGCATAACAGAATCTGAAGATCCATGAGTTTCATGTAACAATTTTTGTGCTTCCTCATTATTCACACATCAAAGTAATATACCATCAGCAAACCTCATGAACAAAAAGTATCCTAAAATAATATACCTAGAAGATTCAAGACGGAGCCTTCTCCCTTGATGAGGATCTAAGTCATCTAGGCATTTTTGATATTGCAAGTAATACACCAGATTTTTATACTAGGGGTGTTCATCAATAGAAAGGGTTTTACTCTCAATATAAAACAGTGTTGACAGAGGATTATCTTGATCGTCAATTTCTTCACTTGCTTCATCATGTTGAGCTAAGTGAAGGGATAAGTCTCGTCCCTTAATTGTTTTCGAAGTCATGATGGTTAAATCATGCTCTTGGATTGTGGCAAGCCAATGTGCAAGCCTCCCTGAAAAATAGTTTGTGAAAGAAAAAACTTGACAGCACAAAAAGGGACTTTTATCTATGTGTGTTTGCCTAGGATAAAGTGGAAAATTTTCTCTAAAGATTTAACAAGAGCAAAGGCATGTTTCTCAATATAAGAGTACTTGAATTCGTCGTCTGATAAACTTTGGCTCATTTAAGCTATAGGTTTTTCATTATTCTGGTCATCACATTGTAAGAGAATAGCAGAAACTGCTTCCTCAAAGTCCATTTTCGCCAGAACCGATGCGAAACTAATTGCCCTCTTAATCCTTACGAAATTGTTTTCGACGTCATCTGTCCAAGAAAAAGAGCGATCTTGCTTTAGAAGATTATGAATTGGTTTAACCATTAAGGAAAAATCAGGAACAAACCTACAAACGAAGTTGATAATGCCCATAAAGGCTTGAACCTCCTTTTTTGAAGTGGGGGTAGGAAGGTTCAAAATAGCAGCAATCCTTTCAGGATCTATGCTTATTCCTGAATCAGAAACAATATGTCCAAGGAGATTTCCCTTGGTGACGCCAAAAATAGATTTAGAAGGATTTAAAGAAATGTTGAATTTTCTGCATCGCATGAGAACTTTTCTAAGATAACCAAAGTGATCCAATCGATTTTTTGAATGGACAGTAAAATCATCAAGATAAACCTGGATAATATTATCGATCATGTCGTCAAAATCTATTTGCATAGCTCTCATGAAGTTGGCACCTGCATTAGATAAGCCAAAATGCATGTGTTCATAAGCAAATGTGCCCCAACGTGTAGTAAAGTTGGTTTTGTATCTATCAGTCCTTTTTACCTTTATTTGATTATATCCAAAGAAACCATCAAGTAAGGACATCATTTGTGACCCTGCGACCTGTTGCAAAATCATTTCCATATTAGGGAGAGGAAAATGATATATTACACTAGCTCTATTCAATGCATGAAAATCAACACATAATCGAATCTAACCAGTTGTTTTCCTAACATGAACCAAATTTGAAACCCACTTAGAATACTTAATTGGAAAGATTATACCAGCTTTCAAAAGTTTTTCCAACCCCTTTCTAATAGTAGCTTCAAGTGTGGGGTTAATGGGTCTTTGTTTTTGCCTCATTGTTTTTATCCCTTCCTTGATAGGAATGGCATGTTGTATGAGAGCAGGATCAAAACCTTGAAGATCCTTGTATGACCATGCAAAAACATTTTGAAATTCACGTAGTAGTTCAGTGAATTTCGCCTTTTCCTCATCGGAACATTGGGCACCTAGTTTAACCATCTTTGGAGATTCGGAGGTCCCAAGGTTCAAGAAAATGGTATCACCCACTTTCCTTTTTGACTCCTCTTCCTTACGTGTTTCTTTATTGCTCACATCACTTGATGAAAATGAACTTTCAAGAGGAGTCAAGCCTTTTGGAAATTTGTCATCTTCCATAGATATGATTTCCTTAGGCTTAAACAGTTCATTTTGTATGAAAGCATAGATGCCTTCATCATTAGGGAAAACCTGCCATGATTCTACATTATCTGGAATGTGAGGACGATATAAATATTGAAAAGTACAATCATTCCTTTGAGGTAGAAGTTGTCGAGTAGGGGATGTCGCAAATACAGTTAACCTATCAACCATTGAATTAAGTTCTCTCTTAACATGAGTGATTTTAAATGATAATAGGTTCGAGATAAGCACCCAAAAATCTTGGGTATAGTGTTTCATCAACTTATTGCTAGGAGAATAGATTTTATGCACAAGGTTCACAACAAGTTCAGAATCACCAAAAACTATAAGGTGGCCACAACTAAGGTTATAGAAATTTCAATGCCTAGTAGTAAGGCTTCAAACTCAGTGACATTGTTTGTGCAAGAAAACTCTAAGCTATAAGAAAAGTTGTGGATTGTACCTATAGGTGAGTACAATATAATGTCAGCTCCATTACCTTCGTTTGAGCATGAGCCATCGAAATTCATGTGCCACATACCGTCTTCTAGATCAATTTTTCTAAAGTTGTGTCACCCTCATCAGTAAATACAGAGTACACCCCTAAGTCCTCCTCAAGATAATTTACATTCGGTTGAGGAATACTCTCTATGTATGGTGGAATTCTTCCTTCTCTTAGGACTATGATATTTTTTCCATTCTGTGGAATGGATAAGTGTGTTCCATCAAGCGAAAGATATCCACCTATTAGGGCTTGCCAGTCTCTTCCTAAGATGATTGAATGGTTTCTTACTGGCATGTCGATTACCTAGATGCTAAGGGTTGTCCTTATTTCAAGATGTGCACACAGAAGTAAAGTTACGTCTTTGATTTCACCTATTGTTGACTGTTGCAGACTGTTATAGGAGAGAATGCTTCTAGAATTTTCATTAGTACATGATAATCCTATCTCTTCCATGATGATTTTTGATGTTATGCTTGGGCCCGAACCACCATCAATTAGGCAACAATGGGCTATATTATCCATGATTTTTACATAAATGAAAAATGGAGAGTTTTTTACAAGGTGTCTAAAATTATTTACGCCTATCTTATTTACAGTGGAATCCTCTTCTTTCGTTTCTTCACAAAGATTGGCTATGGTGGAATCTTTTCCTTCCATAAAATTCTTGAGACACTTTTGTTGTTCAAGGACGGAAACCATGTCCAAAAGAGTAGCATCGGCCTTGATATTATCCAATTGGCTAAGGATGTTATACTTGGAAGAGGGAAGAAGGGAAGGAAATCCTTGACTCTCAAGAATTTTGACAGTTTGCGCATTAGTACCTTGTGAGGATGAGGCTAGAGTGGAAGAAGCATGAGGAGGATCGTATTTTCCTTTAGGATCATAAGATTTGTTCCTAGTATTTATAATCATAACATCTTCCGGTTATACCCAATCTAGAACAACAATAGTGGTTTCAGGCTTCTTGCCAAATATTTTGTCTCTGACACTCTTCTTAACTCCACAAGTACTCTTTTCATGATTTTATTCACAGAAGTTACACAAACTGTGAGACATAATGGTTTTGGGCTGAAAATTGTTCTAATTTGTATTCCTAAAAGGCATTGAGGAAGAATAAGATGCCCTGGGAATAAGTGAGGGAAAATCCCCCTTTCATTCATAGGCTATCATTCGGTTGTTCATATCTTGTACAAGTTGTAGGAGGGCATACATATTTGTTTGTTTGACTGAGTCTCCTTTAGGGAGACATGTTCTTTCAAGTTGCTCTTCATACTCCAGGAAAGTGTGGAGAGCGGAGCCAAGATTTTAAATAGTCTTTTCTTCGAGCCTATGATGATAAGGAGAAGGAAGCACATTATATTAATGCATGAAAGCAGCTTGATTTTTGGGGCAAATTAGTTCAGGGATTTGATTGTACAATTTGGTGAAGCGGAGTTTAAAGGACTTAATAGTCTCACCATCTTTGTAAGAAATATTTTTATATTCCTTTAACTGTTTGGTCGGTCTCTTGGATTGTCCATAAGTGGACTTGAACCAATAAACCAACTCTTCCCAAGTGGAAAGGATCTTTGAAGGGAGATCAAAGAAATCAGTTGATGCTTTCCCTTCAAGAGAGTTGACAAATAAGCACATGCATGTATCATTATCGTTAGCCCCGATATTACGACAAGCAATAGAAAATGTCGCCAGGTGTTTGTTTGTAGAAAAAGTATTATTCCTTGAGAAATTAGGAAGATGTTCCTTGAACTTAGGTAACGGACGAGTAGCAGGTGCTAGATTCAAGGTAGAATATATGTGCCATGGGGTGGTCGTGGCATCTTCCTCAAACTGAAAAAGCATGTACTTCTTTATAAATTTAGCAAGATTGGTAGCCAATTGTATAGGAACTTGATGACTATATAGACTACCAATTACCGATGAGGCCGAAGGTTGGGATGATGAAGCACCTCCAACACCACTAGCACCACCCGCAGATGCCATTTTGAAAGTGATGGGCAAGGGATAAAAGGGTGAGCTGGCAGAGTCAGACAAAGTCCTCCTTAGAGTGATTTCTTGGGTGAAAAAAATGGCTTTCCTCCTTCCTATTTCACTCATAGGAGTAGCTTCAGGGGACAATCCTCTTCTTCTTCTAGAAATGCGATAATTTGATGACATGAAAATGAAGACCAAAGACTTAGGAAAAGGGAGGTTACTATTGATTTATAGGCTGCCTTTTCCTAGCTTCCCAGCGTTCATGAATACTTATATATTTTTCAACTACTTCCCAAGAGCGTTCAAGCTCGGCCCGGGTACTACCAGTTTCTAGAATGGTATTGAATAAAGTCAAGGCACTACTAGTTTGGTCTTTAAGACCGTTTTCAATATTAGGCTACCTTGTAGAAGGTATTTTCATGAGAAAAATCAGTCAAAGAGTATTCAAAAAAAAATAGAAAGATTCAAAGATAATCGTGAATACAATAAACCAGAGAGATATGGCAGATCTCCCCAATATGTTCATCGAATAAATGTTGAGGAAAAGGTATGGAAAACCTTACTTAATCATTTTCAAATCTTGCCTATCTAGGACAAGATAGTTGAGAATGTCACCCGGGGTTTATAGCCTCAAAACATTCACTCAATCCGCAAGTATTAATTACAAGGGTTAAGGCTGGTTTTATGAGTTGTATATGTTGCAATGTAAAAATAAAATTTATACAAATCTACAAGAATGTATGTAGCCTTTACAATAAAGTAAACATGGAAACCGAAAGCGAAAGGAAGAACAAAGTCATTAAAACACATGTATGAGACAGAACAATAATCTGAATTTATTTCATTCATAGATACAATAAGTATATTTCTCTTTACAAACCCCTGCGAGGGTATGGACCAAAGTCATATTTAGAGGTCTCTGATGGGAACCATACAAAAAGACTCTGACAATAAAATAAAACTGAAATTAATGATCTAGATCAGCTTGCCACAAAATGTTTCCATTTGACTCTGCAAGATATTATTGATCACCAATGAAAATTAATTCACAAATAGACAAGAATACACAAACTATCAAGGATGAATCAAACACATTTAAAAAAAGTTGTTGAAATGTATGATTCAGTTTTGAATCTTGTTGTCTTCAATAAAACCATGTTGTCAACAAGAGGATTAGGCTTTCAAGTAAACTTACAAATGAATGAAAACTGAAACTATCTCATTTAACTAAAGAACCAACCTTAGTCTTGTCTTTCTCTTTCTATTCCCCCTTGTCTCCTCTTCTCATTGAACCTTTATTCTTTCTCAATAAGTTGAGGTAGTTCAACTACTTTCTTTAGTTAAGTCAAATTAACTTAACTAATTAGTTTGGGGAGAAATAATTAATAATAATATATATATAAGGGTCTAATTAATAATAACTAAATAGGTGGGACCCCTTGTGACTCCCATCATTCTTTTTCCAATCATAAAATATAAAATACAAAATTTTATCATTTGGATCATATAACACCCTTGTAGCTCCCATTGATATCATTTAAATCGAATATTTAAATATCAGCAAAATTTAAGGGCATATCCCAAAAAAACAATATATCCATTTTATCCACAAAAATATCCAAAATAAAGTTTGTTGTCCAAAATATGTTGAAAAATATTAAACATTATCTTCATCACTGAATATCATAAAAAAAAATTAAAATCCATATTTGTTGCTTTGCGAGGCATATTTCCTCTTCTTATTGTTGTCTCCAACTGACTTTTCTTGAGTGGCCCTTGGTTGGTTAGACCCTTGGAGTTGTATTTTGTTGATCACATGGGAGCAGTCATCTTTGAGGTGGAGGCGTGAAGACACAGACTTAGAAGACTCTATGGATGGACTGGAGGGGGAAACCGTTGCTTTTCCTTTTCTTGCACAGGTTGCGGGATATCAGTTTTTAACCTTTTTCTAGCGTGAGAGGATTGTACTGGCGAAACAACAGGAGCAATTTGAACATTGGGATTAATTGGTGGTGGTAAAGGTAAGGACACGGCGTGCCATCCACGGTGGTGGGAGACAAGCTGGTGGACAATTTCTTGCCAACCGTCATTAGCAGGGACTTCGGGTTGTAATGACACAAGTGGAGGAATGGGAATGCCAGGAAAATTTTGAGAAGAATGAAATGGGGGTCTATCAAGTCGGGGATGCAAGATACCATGGCCAACCAAATTAAAAAACCCAGCTTGAAACAGTTGGTTCAACTCTTGTGGATCAGCATCGAAATGAATAGAAAATTGAGGCCTTCTATGGCCTCGCTGCCAATTACCTCTACCTCTATTATTTCGGCCATTACTGCCCCTACTGGAAAAACTCATCCTGTAGCAATAATTAATCGGTCATGAAATTCTTCATAACCCATACATGAGACTCTGATTACATAAATCAAGTGTTGGCTCTATATTTTAGTACAAGACACATGCAATCCATCCATCAAAATGCCATTTATTAATTGCCACATGAACAAGGAATTGATAGGGCCAATGGGAGTATGGAGGGTTTGTATTTAGCGTGAAATGATATCATGGAGGGGGGAATTCATGAATATTGTTCATGCAATCAATAAAACAATCAAACTGTGTATACAACCAACTCCCAAAATACCAATCATTGCTTAAGTTACACATCATATTTTATTTTCCACACAGACTTTTCTTTAAAAATGAGTAACAATAGAATAGGGAGTGAAAAATGAAATTGGGATAATGAGGGGTGTATTTTGAGTAAAATGGTAGAATGGAAAGGACTCCCATGGATATTGTTCTATTAATATATCAATCAATGTCATTTCCAGAATCAAAATTTAAACTTTTTCATTGTTTCAAAATTGAATTTCAAC
>ML809692.1:114551-140993 GCA_009831015.1 Picea engelmannii | reverse complement strand
GATATCAACACCATTACATTAAAATTACTACAGGGTTCCATGAAGTGGCCACAAAAGGGATCCCTTCATATAACATAATTCAAAATTGAAACTTCAATTAACAACGCTCCTAAAATCCTTTTCATTCTCGATCACAAAACTTATTCAACACATATATAATTTACCCACATAAGTATTCCTTTCATACAAAATATAACACACAGTATGTTGTATCCCTTAAAAAATGTTTTGCAATGCTCTCATCACCCCAATATCTCCACAGAACAAACTCTATTATCAGACAAATGAGTAGGGTTAACATTCTTCTCATTTTGCATAGAAAATAATCAATCAAACCTGTGACCAAAGGGAGATCAAACAGTGCCTTTCCTTAATTTTGGGTTGGCCATATTTTACGATAATTTCCAATGCACAGGGTTTAGTATGCAATAGTGGACAGTAAGGTGGTAGAAGCAAGCGAGCTAACAAACATAGGGTTTGTCTAGAAGGAGCATGGAAGGTTTAATCATTCACAAAAAGCCACATTAATACTCACAAAGCAGTGACCAAGGCGTGGGCACAATAGCCACAAAAACCAACCACTAAAATGACAGGCAGAGTGTCCATATAACCCACAGGTAAGGAGCAGTGATATGCTCTTGTTAAACAGGGAAGAAACCAAAACAAGAAACTAGAGGCAAGATAGGCTCGGGAGTTTCCCAACATTATTCTTTTCCATAACAAAAATGTGAACAGGCTATACACAGCAAAAGACACCGTGCCTCTTTTCAATGCCATGGTTCAAATACAACCACCATAGGAAGCCAAAACCTTGCAAATAACCAATACACGGTTTGAATTCATTCATATAACAACTTTGGAAATGCACAGACCATGAGCAAACAAGAGCCAACTATTGAGTTAAAGACCAAAATAAATGTTCATGGATGGAAAAGTAAGAAAACCCCATACCTGTGTAAAATTTCTAAGGAGAAAAGACCAACCTGTATACTTCCTTCACGACCGAGCAAAGTGGAGCAGCAGCAACCAACAAGATCAAATGCAAAATGACTAGGGTGACGGGATCAAGGTGAGTTAGAGTGATGTGCATTTACTACACGTTGCTTCTACATTCATGTTTTCATTCATGGCTAGTACGAGCAGGCCCACTATACACCTTATCAACCATTAACATCCAAATCAACTTAATACAAGCCGAATATACCATAGTTTTCCAATGTTCCTATTTTGAAAATGCACCAACCCTTGCCATTATTCCCATTTCACATGTAATACATCTTTGCTAGTGGTAATTAAATCGCAACCCGACTTACAATGCAACACTTGTAGCAAGGGTCGAGGTGATGACCCAACTAAACCATGCACCATATAAAATATAAAAATTAAAACTGGAGTGTAGATTCATCATCCATTCAAAGGCAACATAGTCACATTTTGTGAGAGATCATTTAGAAAACATTGTTTCTTGTTTAGTCACCTTGCCCATTTCGTCCTGTAATAATTATTTTGACAGTGGTTTAAAGAAAATAAATTGTAGAGTTTGTGTCGCAATCCAAGGCATAAACACTTGAAATGTAAGTGTCACTTCTCGGTCATAGTCACATAAGTCACACAAGGGGTCCCACCTATTAGTATATTATTAAATATAATTAAATAATAAGTTGTTGCAACCATTTGCAAGAAGGTACCCTATGTTGTGTTTTTGAGCGTCAACAAACTGGCGACTCCACAGGGAAATATGTCTCCAATAGATTAAGAACTCAGAATGTCTAGTTTCACAAATCGGTGAACATAGATCAAAGAATTACTGACTAGAATGATTAGGCAACATGGGGGGAAAAGATGGCTTAAGTGAAATAATGATCCGGGACTTTGGGAATAACTCATGAAAACTATTACATATGAGGGGGTTTGGTCCTCTATGCATAACATTCGATCGGTCATAGTAAAAGTGTTTCTTTGTTTTAAGGAGAAATTTTTTGATATGCTCTTTTGAATCTCAGGATGGAGGGAAGAAAGGGATAGCAGAAAATAGGGAAGAAAAACAAGTCATCTATCTAATAGCAGTACTGGAAGAAAAAAGCAATTTCAGCGATGTCTAAAAGGAGGACATTGTGATAGTTGTGTAAACTTTATTGTTATTGAACAACAATACTTACATAATGGAATTGTTGTGGAAAAATTGATCCAAAACCTATTTTTGATAAACATAAAACAACAGAAAATGAAACAGCATAAATTGAACAATCAGTTAAACAAAGAAAAATAAAACATAGAAACGGAAAGCTATATACAACAGTGATTTCCACATGGCATTTATCAATCAATTTGGTTCCACGTGATGTTTCAAGTGGGAACCATTTGTACTATAGGAAAACAATCGCTCTTCCAAATCTCTTAAAAGATAAGAGTTTGTGCCTAGGAAAAAAACGATCTTGAAAGGACCTAGCCATAATTTCTGAAACTTTGAATGTCTTCATCTGTTAGCATGGACTAAGTCCCAAAGAAAGACTTTCTCATTACTTTGAATTTGACAGCTTTTGTGCATTTGTTATAATATTTCTTCACAGATTGTTGTCCTCTCTCTATGTTTTCCAAGGAAAACGTTCTTTGTTCTTCAAGGCTAATAGTGCATTTATCCTTTCAAGGACATTGGAAGAACTTAATTCTTCAATCTGTAGCATTAGTCATAGAGAATAAATTTCCAGCTCAGTAGGTAGAATGGCTTCTTGACCATAAACAAGATGAAAGGGAGTGAAACCTGTGCTTACCTTGGTGGTAGTGCGATCTGCCCAAAGGGCGTAAGTTAGGAGGGTGTGCCATTGACAAGGCTTATCTTCAATGAGCCTCTTTATGATCTTAACCATATTTTTGTTAGTATACTCAGCTTGCCCATTTCCTTGAGGGTAATAAGTTGAGGAAGTGAAATGTTTGACCCCCAATTTAGCAAAAAATTGAGTCAATTTAGCAAAAATGAAAGCAAGACCATTGTCTGTAATAATCTCTAAAGGAATTCCAAATCTAGAGAAGATATTAGTTTCCACGAAAGAAATTACATGTTCATCTTGTGAGTGTCTAAGAGGGACAACTTCAATACACTTAGTGAAATAATCAATGGTTGTCAAAATGAAAACCTTCCCTGGGGAAGACGGAGGGTTGATAGGACCAACAAAGTCTAGGCCCCATTTAGAAAAAGGAAAATCAGGGAGAACAGGTTGCAAAGGCATAGCATAAATACAATCTTTCCCACCGAATATTTGGCACTTGTCACAAGATTTTGTGAATTTATAAGAATATCAAAAAATTGAAGGCCAATAATAACCATTTCTGATGATTTAAAAGTAGTAGCATTGGCAGAAAAGTGGCTACCAACGTGCATAACAGAATCTGAAGATCCATGAGTTTCATGTAACAATTTTTGTGCTTCCTCATTATTCACACATCAAAGTAATATACCATCAGCAAACCTCATGAACAAAAAGTATCCTAAAATAATATACCTAGAAGATTCAAGACGGAGCCTTCTCCCTTGATGAGGATCTAAGTCATCTAGGCATTTTTGATATTGCAAGTAATACACCAGATTTTTATACTAGGGGTGTTCATCAATAGAAAGGGTTTTACTCTCAATATAAAACAGTGTTGACAGAGGATTATCTTGATCGTCAATTTCTTCACTTGCTTCATCATGTTGAGCTAAGTGAAGGGATAAGTCTCGTCCCTTAATTGTTTTCGAAGTCATGATGGTTAAATCATGCTCTTGGATTGTGGCAAGCCAATGTGCAAGCCTCCCTGAAAAATAGTTTGTGAAAGAAAAAACTTGACAGCACAAAAAGGGACTTTTATCTATGTGTGTTTGCCTAGGATAAAGTGGAAAATTTTCTCTAAAGATTTAACAAGAGCAAAGGCATGTTTCTCAATATAAGAGTACTTGAATTCGTCGTCTGATAAACTTTGGCTCATTTAAGCTATAGGTTTTTCATTATTCTGGTCATCACATTGTAAGAGAATAGCAGAAACTGCTTCCTCAAAGTCCATTTTCGCCAGAACCGATGCGAAACTAATTGCCCTCTTAATCCTTACGAAATTGTTTTCGACGTCATCTGTCCAAGAAAAAGAGCGATCTTGCTTTAGAAGATTATGAATTGGTTTAACCATTAAGGAAAAATCAGGAACAAACCTACAAACGAAGTTGATAATGCCCATAAAGGCTTGAACCTCCTTTTTTGAAGTGGGGGTAGGAAGGTTCAAAATAGCAGCAATCCTTTCAGGATCTATGCTTATTCCTGAATCAGAAACAATATGTCCAAGGAGATTTCCCTTGGTGACGCCAAAAATAGATTTAGAAGGATTTAAAGAAATGTTGAATTTTCTGCATCGCATGAGAACTTTTCTAAGATAACCAAAGTGATCCAATCGATTTTTTGAATGGACAGTAAAATCATCAAGATAAACCTGGATAATATTATCGATCATGTCGTCAAAATCTATTTGCATAGCTCTCATGAAGTTGGCACCTGCATTAGATAAGCCAAAATGCATGTGTTCATAAGCAAATGTGCCCCAACGTGTAGTAAAGTTGGTTTTGTATCTATCAGTCCTTTTTACCTTTATTTGATTATATCCAAAGAAACCATCAAGTAAGGACATCATTTGTGACCCTGCGACCTGTTGCAAAATCATTTCCATATTAGGGAGAGGAAAATGATATATTACACTAGCTCTATTCAATGCATGAAAATCAACACATAATCGAATCTAACCAGTTGTTTTCCTAACATGAACCAAATTTGAAACCCACTTAGAATACTTAATTGGAAAGATTATACCAGCTTTCAAAAGTTTTTCCAACCCCTTTCTAATAGTAGCTTCAAGTGTGGGGTTAATGGGTCTTTGTTTTTGCCTCATTGTTTTTATCCCTTCCTTGATAGGAATGGCATGTTGTATGAGAGCAGGATCAAAACCTTGAAGATCCTTGTATGACCATGCAAAAACATTTTGAAATTCACGTAGTAGTTCAGTGAATTTCGCCTTTTCCTCATCGGAACATTGGGCACCTAGTTTAACCATCTTTGGAGATTCGGAGGTCCCAAGGTTCAAGAAAATGGTATCACCCACTTTCCTTTTTGACTCCTCTTCCTTACGTGTTTCTTTATTGCTCACATCACTTGATGAAAATGAACTTTCAAGAGGAGTCAAGCCTTTTGGAAATTTGTCATCTTCCATAGATATGATTTCCTTAGGCTTAAACAGTTCATTTTGTATGAAAGCATAGATGCCTTCATCATTAGGGAAAACCTGCCATGATTCTACATTATCTGGAATGTGAGGACGATATAAATATTGAAAAGTACAATCATTCCTTTGAGGTAGAAGTTGTCGAGTAGGGGATGTCGCAAATACAGTTAACCTATCAACCATTGAATTAAGTTCTCTCTTAACATGAGTGATTTTAAATGATAATAGGTTCGAGATAAGCACCCAAAAATCTTGGGTATAGTGTTTCATCAACTTATTGCTAGGAGAATAGATTTTATGCACAAGGTTCACAACAAGTTCAGAATCACCAAAAACTATAAGGTGGCCACAACTAAGGTTATAGAAATTTCAATGCCTAGTAGTAAGGCTTCAAACTCAGTGACATTGTTTGTGCAAGAAAACTCTAAGCTATAAGAAAAGTTGTGGATTGTACCTATAGGTGAGTACAATATAATGTCAGCTCCATTACCTTCGTTTGAGCATGAGCCATCGAAATTCATGTGCCACATACCGTCTTCTAGATCAATTTTTCTAAAGTTGTGTCACCCTCATCAGTAAATACAGAGTACACCCCTAAGTCCTCCTCAAGATAATTTACATTCGGTTGAGGAATACTCTCTATGTATGGTGGAATTCTTCCTTCTCTTAGGACTATGATATTTTTTCCATTCTGTGGAATGGATAAGTGTGTTCCATCAAGCGAAAGATATCCACCTATTAGGGCTTGCCAGTCTCTTCCTAAGATGATTGAATGGTTTCTTACTGGCATGTCGATTACCTAGATGCTAAGGGTTGTCCTTATTTCAAGATGTGCACACAGAAGTAAAGTTACGTCTTTGATTTCACCTATTGTTGACTGTTGCAGACTGTTATAGGAGAGAATGCTTCTAGAATTTTCATTAGTACATGATAATCCTATCTCTTCCATGATGATTTTTGATGTTATGCTTGGGCCCGAACCACCATCAATTAGGCAACAATGGGCTATATTATCCATGATTTTTACATAAATGAAAAATGGAGAGTTTTTTACAAGGTGTCTAAAATTATTTACGCCTATCTTATTTACAGTGGAATCCTCTTCTTTCGTTTCTTCACAAAGATTGGCTATGGTGGAATCTTTTCCTTCCATAAAATTCTTGAGACACTTTTGTTGTTCAAGGACGGAAACCATGTCCAAAAGAGTAGCATCGGCCTTGATATTATCCAATTGGCTAAGGATGTTATACTTGGAAGAGGGAAGAAGGGAAGGAAATCCTTGACTCTCAAGAATTTTGACAGTTTGCGCATTAGTACCTTGTGAGGATGAGGCTAGAGTGGAAGAAGCATGAGGAGGATCGTATTTTCCTTTAGGATCATAAGATTTGTTCCTAGTATTTATAATCATAACATCTTCCGGTTATACCCAATCTAGAACAACAATAGTGGTTTCAGGCTTCTTGCCAAATATTTTGTCTCTGACACTCTTCTTAACTCCACAAGTACTCTTTTCATGATTTTATTCACAGAAGTTACACAAACTGTGAGACATAATGGTTTTGGGCTGAAAATTGTTCTAATTTGTATTCCTAAAAGGCATTGAGGAAGAATAAGATGCCCTGGGAATAAGTGAGGGAAAATCCCCCTTTCATTCATAGGCTATCATTCGGTTGTTCATATCTTGTACAAGTTGTAGGAGGGCATACATATTTGTTTGTTTGACTGAGTCTCCTTTAGGGAGACATGTTCTTTCAAGTTGCTCTTCATACTCCAGGAAAGTGTGGAGAGCGGAGCCAAGATTTTAAATAGTCTTTTCTTCGAGCCTATGATGATAAGGAGAAGGAAGCACATTATATTAATGCATGAAAGCAGCTTGATTTTTGGGGCAAATTAGTTCAGGGATTTGATTGTACAATTTGGTGAAGCGGAGTTTAAAGGACTTAATAGTCTCACCATCTTTGTAAGAAATATTTTTATATTCCTTTAACTGTTTGGTCGGTCTCTTGGATTGTCCATAAGTGGACTTGAACCAATAAACCAACTCTTCCCAAGTGGAAAGGATCTTTGAAGGGAGATCAAAGAAATCAGTTGATGCTTTCCCTTCAAGAGAGTTGACAAATAAGCACATGCATGTATCATTATCGTTAGCCCCGATATTACGACAAGCAATAGAAAATGTCGCCAGGTGTTTGTTTGTAGAAAAAGTATTATTCCTTGAGAAATTAGGAAGATGTTCCTTGAACTTAGGTAACGGACGAGTAGCAGGTGCTAGATTCAAGGTAGAATATATGTGCCATGGGGTGGTCGTGGCATCTTCCTCAAACTGAAAAAGCATGTACTTCTTTATAAATTTAGCAAGATTGGTAGCCAATTGTATAGGAACTTGATGACTATATAGACTACCAATTACCGATGAGGCCGAAGGTTGGGATGATGAAGCACCTCCAACACCACTAGCACCACCCGCAGATGCCATTTTGAAAGTGATGGGCAAGGGATAAAAGGGTGAGCTGGCAGAGTCAGACAAAGTCCTCCTTAGAGTGATTTCTTGGGTGAAAAAAATGGCTTTCCTCCTTCCTATTTCACTCATAGGAGTAGCTTCAGGGGACAATCCTCTTCTTCTTCTAGAAATGCGATAATTTGATGACATGAAAATGAAGACCAAAGACTTAGGAAAAGGGAGGTTACTATTGATTTATAGGCTGCCTTTTCCTAGCTTCCCAGCGTTCATGAATACTTATATATTTTTCAACTACTTCCCAAGAGCGTTCAAGCTCGGCCCGGGTACTACCAGTTTCTAGAATGGTATTGAATAAAGTCAAGGCACTACTAGTTTGGTCTTTAAGACCGTTTTCAATATTAGGCTACCTTGTAGAAGGTATTTTCATGAGAAAAATCAGTCAAAGAGTATTCAAAAAAAAATAGAAAGATTCAAAGATAATCGTGAATACAATAAACCAGAGAGATATGGCAGATCTCCCCAATATGTTCATCGAATAAATGTTGAGGAAAAGGTATGGAAAACCTTACTTAATCATTTTCAAATCTTGCCTATCTAGGACAAGATAGTTGAGAATGTCACCCGGGGTTTATAGCCTCAAAACATTCACTCAATCCGCAAGTATTAATTACAAGGGTTAAGGCTGGTTTTATGAGTTGTATATGTTGCAATGTAAAAATAAAATTTATACAAATCTACAAGAATGTATGTAGCCTTTACAATAAAGTAAACATGGAAACCGAAAGCGAAAGGAAGAACAAAGTCATTAAAACACATGTATGAGACAGAACAATAATCTGAATTTATTTCATTCATAGATACAATAAGTATATTTCTCTTTACAAACCCCTGCGAGGGTATGGACCAAAGTCATATTTAGAGGTCTCTGATGGGAACCATACAAAAAGACTCTGACAATAAAATAAAACTGAAATTAATGATCTAGATCAGCTTGCCACAAAATGTTTCCATTTGACTCTGCAAGATATTATTGATCACCAATGAAAATTAATTCACAAATAGACAAGAATACACAAACTATCAAGGATGAATCAAACACATTTAAAAAAAGTTGTTGAAATGTATGATTCAGTTTTGAATCTTGTTGTCTTCAATAAAACCATGTTGTCAACAAGAGGATTAGGCTTTCAAGTAAACTTACAAATGAATGAAAACTGAAACTATCTCATTTAACTAAAGAACCAACCTTAGTCTTGTCTTTCTCTTTCTATTCCCCCTTGTCTCCTCTTCTCATTGAACCTTTATTCTTTCTCAATAAGTTGAGGTAGTTCAACTACTTTCTTTAGTTAAGTCAAATTAACTTAACTAATTAGTTTGGGGAGAAATAATTAATAATAATATATATATAAGGGTCTAATTAATAATAACTAAATAGGTGGGACCCCTTGTGACTCCCATCATTCTTTTTCCAATCATAAAATATAAAATACAAAATTTTATCATTTGGATCATATAACACCCTTGTAGCTCCCATTGATATCATTTAAATCGAATATTTAAATATCAGCAAAATTTAAGGGCATATCCCAAAAAAACAATATATCCATTTTATCCACAAAAATATCCAAAATAAAGTTTGTTGTCCAAAATATGTTGAAAAATATTAAACATTATCTTCATCACTGAATATCATAAAAAAAAATTAAAATCCATATTTGTTGCTTTGCGAGGCATATTTCCTCTTCTTATTGTTGTCTCCAACTGACTTTTCTTGAGTGGCCCTTGGTTGGTTAGACCCTTGGAGTTGTATTTTGTTGATCACATGGGAGCAGTCATCTTTGAGGTGGAGGCGTGAAGACACAGACTTAGAAGACTCTATGGATGGACTGGAGGGGGAAACCGTTGCTTTTCCTTTTCTTGCACAGGTTGCGGGATATCAGTTTTTAACCTTTTTCTAGCGTGAGAGGATTGTACTGGCGAAACAACAGGAGCAATTTGAACATTGGGATTAATTGGTGGTGGTAAAGGTAAGGACACGGCGTGCCATCCACGGTGGTGGGAGACAAGCTGGTGGACAATTTCTTGCCAACCGTCATTAGCAGGGACTTCGGGTTGTAATGACACAAGTGGAGGAATGGGAATGCCAGGAAAATTTTGAGAAGAATGAAATGGGGGTCTATCAAGTCGGGGATGCAAGATACCATGGCCAACCAAATTAAAAAACCCAGCTTGAAACAGTTGGTTCAACTCTTGTGGATCAGCATCGAAATGAATAGAAAATTGAGGCCTTCTATGGCCTCGCTGCCAATTACCTCTACCTCTATTATTTCGGCCATTACTGCCCCTACTGGAAAAACTCATCCTGTAGCAATAATTAATCGGTCATGAAATTCTTCATAACCCATACATGAGACTCTGATTACATAAATCAAGTGTTGGCTCTATATTTTAGTACAAGACACATGCAATCCATCCATCAAAATGCCATTTATTAATTGCCACATGAACAAGGAATTGATAGGGCCAATGGGAGTATGGAGGGTTTGTATTTAGCGTGAAATGATATCATGGAGGGGGGAATTCATGAATATTGTTCATGCAATCAATAAAACAATCAAACTGTGTATACAACCAACTCCCAAAATACCAATCATTGCTTAAGTTACACATCATATTTTATTTTCCACACAGACTTTTCTTTAAAAATGAGTAACAATAGAATAGGGAGTGAAAAATGAAATTGGGATAATGAGGGGTGTATTTTGAGTAAAATGGTAGAATGGAAAGGACTCCCATGGATATTGTTCTATTAATATATCAATCAATGTCATTTCCAGAATCAAAATTTAAACTTTTTCATTGTTTCAAAATTGAATTTCAACACTCTGTTTCCAAAATTCAAGAACTAATATTTCACTTCCAGGCTATTCATTTCTGTTATAACCCTAAATTGCACCATACATGCATACCTGGAATCAGGCAATCTCACTTATTATATTTTCCAAGCCATCACTAAGCAGCTCTTCTTAAAAACCATATTTTTGAAGATGTACACGCCCTGCACCATTATTGCCCGTGTACACACGCTTGTTGCACCACTACAGCTCGCGTACGTATGCTAGATGCACCATTACAGCTCGTGTATACTCACAAAAGTTGTAAAAAATAAAAAGTTGCAAGGAATTCATTGAGATTACGGGCTATTGGGTAGTTTCCCAATTGTCCCATCGCCTATAGCCCGTCACCCAACCTAATAACCATCCTTTTGTTATATAAAAGGAGGTGTTGGGGTCTCATTCAAAAGTTAAACATAAGAATAGTGAAACTCTTCCCATTTCACTTTCCCCCTTTGCCCCAAGAATTTACAGCCACATTGTGAGTTTTGAGCCAAAATTCCCTATTCTTGCATTTTTCCTCCATTGCAAGCCTAATCCATTCCCTAGAGAGAGTTGAAGAGGAGAAAGATACGTGGAAGCGCAGTTGGAGCTTGGTGGAGAGTAGCCCGGACGAGGTTCGAGGAGTAGTTGTCGATCTCATTGTAAGTAACTTTGTGAGATTAATAAAAAAGAATACTTTTTCTATCTCGAATATGATGTGTTCAATCTTTATGTTTGATTTATATTTGATTATGACATCTTGCCCACTAATTCATATATAAGATGGATGTTCGTAGTTTTTTGTTTGTCTGTTTATGAATGCAGGTTAGCCTTGGTGGGAAACTTGTAGTCGAGGAACAACCAAACGCAAAAGAATCGACATCGGACGCAGAGTTTAAGGTAGAGTTACCAGATATTTTTACCTTGTGTTTTATGCATGAATGTGGGGTGTATTTGGGGTAGTTGTTAAAAATTAGGAGACTTTAGACAGTTATCTCTACCTACATGTTGAACCCTAGTGTAGTCCATAGGGGGTTTTCCCACTATAGAAAAATTGGTGACCGTACTGGGGAAGCATCTAGGGTTTTTAGGGGATATTGTTTTGGGTGTTTTAATTGGTTTTGATTACCTTTTTTGAATTTTTTGTAAGTCTCTGAGTCTTTAAGGGATTTTGTTCTACCATACCAGTACTCCCTGCCTTGTCATCCTGACTGATAGTTTTCTTTTTGAGAAGTTACAAAGTTGTGCGCGGCTTACAATGGGTATGCACGCGTACATACACGCCATACCTTTAGACAGTCTGCGTATATACGTAGGCTGCTTAAGTGTCAGTTGTGTGCCTGTGTCAAGAAACTTTCTCTGCAAGAAGGGGTAGTCAACCTCTTCCCTGATTGAAATCATACTTCTCAGGGGTTTCTTGATCTAGTACTGGTCTCTGTTGTTTCAGTCTGTAGCCTGGGTTTGACGTAAGTTTAGCTTATATTTATCAAGATTTCTTGTGTTTTCTTTGTAAGGGTTTGAGACGAGTTTGTGAGTCTTTTCTGATCAACTTGTTTAGTATCGCCAGTGACTTGTTGCGATCCATAGTAGACCTGAAGTCAGTTTTTGGTCTTGTATTGTCTTCAATTTTCCCTTTTACTTGCTTTAGAAGAAAAGAAAAAGAAGTTATTTCAAGTTTCTTATTTTGAAGCATAAAAAAAAAAAGATTTTATTTCTTTGTTTGGTTAAGTAGTTAGGTTGGTTGTCTTTGCTTATCATGAGAAAGAGTGATTTCTTAAGTTCTTTACTGAATTCTTAGAACACTAAGTAGCTCGTACTCAAGCGAAATCTTGTTTTGGGTTTTTCTTTTAAAAGATCTTAGAAAAAGTAGTTACGAAAAGTTGGTTAAAGAGTTTAAAATTGCAAATCTTTATTTGTTAAAAAGAAGTAGTTTGCTTTCAGTTTCATTTAATGCTCTTCTCTTTCATCTCTTAAAATACAATGCTATTTTCATTTTTGTTTCCTTGACTTTAAGACAAACCACTTAAAATTAACGCTTAATTAAAATTTATTAGACTTTATGTTTGTAGGGTCCATCAACTAGTCTAGGCTAGAGCCTTGATTTAGGTTGGGGAGGAAACTCTTCAAGGCTATAAAACAAACATACGAGTCTGATCTAGGGAGTGTGAAAATTCCAGTAAACATGAAAGTTATCTGGGACCCCCCTCTAATACAGGGGCTAAACACGAGGTCGCATGCGGAAGTTAGTAGAGATAACCCCTCCAAAGTCGGACCAAGCGTAGTGGGGAACGCATATAGAGGACTTGTCTTGGGATTTTGTTGATCGCATTTGCCACAGAGCTTCGTGGATCTTGAATCCATTCGAGGTCCTCAGTCATCTTCCGGAACACTTTCTTTCGATACCCTCAATAGGTTTTGGGCTTGATACCCTGCTCATTGTGGTCCACCCGACTGTCGATTGTACCCTCCTGGTGATTGTTCGCACTCTGGAAACCTAGTTTCCTTTATTTTAGTGACTTACACAGGTGACTGTGGGGGTATACTGTGGTACCTAGGATAGACATCAGGCCACGCTTTGAAGAGTATACCCAGAGGGTGCTTCCGTATTCGATTTTCACTTGCACCGGTAAGTTGCTCTAGTGTTTTTTGGCATAACTATTCTTCCAACTAGCTAGTGGTTTGATTGCTTTATCTCATAGGAACTCTTTCTAGTGTGTGTTGGTTTTCAACGTTAGTAAAATCCCTAGCGTGTCGTTGATCTTCTAACAAAGTGGAATATCAAGAGCTTTGGCGGTCTCGAAGGCTTCAGGGCCTATCGTTGGTTGAATTGGAGCCACCCTCGCCACCGCAAAGGCGAAGACTTGACCAACAAGGGTCATTTGAGGCGACCAGGACGCAGGAAACTATACTCGAGCCATCCCTGAGAGAAGAAATATTGCATCTAGAGGAGCCTACCATTTCTAACCTTGGAGCGGAAGCTCTCAGACCAACCAATTCTCCGATCATTGACTTGTCGGCGCTCGTCACGGTACAAGTTGTCCCCCCAAAGGAAACTCGTCGCGAGCGTCAAATAGTCTTGCAAGCAACAATGGAAGAAAATGCTACTACTTCGTTAGGGAGTCCTCACACTCCCTCTACGGTTGCCACTACAGGGAGCGTTCCACCTCCTAACCCACCTTCGTCAGTCCGGACCACCATGGTCTCGACTGCCTCTACTTCGGGCAGTGTGTTGATTTCTTCTATGGCGGCGATCACTGCTTCGCTCACCCAGAGTGCGACAGGCCCTCTATTTTCATACGGGATGCCTGGATTTGATACGAACTCTGTCCTTTCCTACTCCACCCTATAGACCATAGGTCCGGGGGCAGGGAGCTCTAACTCTCCTTTTCAAGGGTCCATGAGGGCACCTCATCCCCCTATAACGCTTTCCCTTACGGTGGGGGTCATATACCTAGATCATCCCCCTCGCTAGGCGGTGCTCCCCAACAGCCTGTCTGTCTGAACATGAACTACAACTTCTTTGGAGCAGGCAGTCAAGGATTTTCTTCCAACACTACGCTGGTGGGTTCTTTATCATTCTCTTTGTTCGACGTGTTTGGTAACAACGCATTCTCTCCAGATGTCATATCGGCTGGGGGAAACCCTGGTTTTGGATCAAAAAATCTTGTGCAGGGTATTATTCCTGCACAGGGGGCAAGCACCTCTCAAGGACCCTGGAATCTGTGGCAGGGATCAATCCCCTCATTAGGTATGTCGACCGGGGGAAACCCCTTCCATGGCAATAGAACCCCGGGCAAGCCTCAGTACCTATGCCCATTGAATCAGCAGGGAGCAACCTTTTCTATAACCTTTGGAATACAACGTTGGGAGCAATCCCTTCCTAGCCCTCAACATCCAATTATGGGAGTCATTCGATGATTTCTCAACAAGAGCAGTATCTGTACGCTAGCCACGGCCATGGTATTCACTAGAACCCTGGTCAGCAGCCTAACTTTTCCTAAAAACCTGGTGCCAGCCAAATTCCAAACTCTTATTCTCTTGTACATACTCAACAGCCCAAGATATCTTTTCTTGCAACATTGCATTTTCTAGATTTTTCAAGATTGTTAAACAACCCAATCTGTCACGATCCATGTTGGCTTCCTATGTCGACCAAGTTTCCCTCAGACATTCCAAAGTTCGAAGGTACTCCTAACAAAGATCCAGGCATTCATGTGACCACCTTTCACCGATGGTGCTCATCCAACTCGTTGAGAGACGACTCCATCCAGTTGCATCTGTTTCAATGCACTCTTATCGGGAGTGTCGCGAAATGGTACATCGAGCTCGATCACTCAAGATACTCTACTTTTGGCGAATTGGAAATGGTTTTTCTAATTCATTTTCAATTACCTGTGAGATGCGATGTCGACACCGAATTGCTGGCCAACTTTGAGTAAACAAAGGTTGACCATATCTTAGATCACATCCGAGAATGGCGGTGTCGGAAGAGTTTGATAAAAGTACTAGTTCCACCATCATTCCTGCTGGAGTGGTTCCTTAAGTCTTTGGTACCCCTGTTATCCAAAGATGTTGCAACGTCAGGATTGTTTTCTGAGGAAGAAGTGATAATGAGAGCTCAATAGCTAGAACTGATATACTCTCAATCTGGTTTACTTTACAAAGTTTTTCCAGATGCGTCATAGTCCATTCTTGACAAGACCAGACAGAAGTTTGGACCACATGCCAATGGTATCGTTGGTTCAGCACAAGCAAAGCCCATTAATTACCTGTCGAATCAATTGAAAAAAATTTCCATACAGTAGACAGCGGCCAGCCAAACCATTGGTTCGGTTGCTCCCCCTACTCAAACGTTGGATGTACACAGTGTGCAATCGACAAACCTGAAGGCCAACCAACAGGCTGACAGAAAGAAGAAACAGATAAAGAAGGGAAGGGGAATAAGAAACCCACCAATAATGTTGGTGGGGAAAACACAAAGAAAATAAAGTCGAAGTATCTATGTAACCTTTGCATGGAAGACCATCTGACTCACCTGTGCCCTCAGCTTGAGGAGGCCCAAAAGTTACTGGCGCAGCAACATCCTGTTGTGTTAATGAACCCATTTCCACATGGGCAAAGTTTAACTCAAGCCTCTGTGAATGCGGATGGGGGTTTTCAAGGACCCCCTTCGTCGTCTAGTCATCCCTCGACCTCGAATGTTTATATGTTGAAAGTTGATGCACACATAGAGACTAGGACACACGATTACAGAATGCCAAACACTTCTAAGAAGGGTAAAGAAGAAAAAAACCCATATGTTCCTCTCCAGATCGAGAAGACATTGGGCGAAACAATGACACGCATCCTGAAAGGGGCGTTCAACAAAGCTTCCCACAATCCAAATGCGAGGGTCGCCCATAACTATTCTATGGTGAAGGATTTGTCACAAACCCCTTGTGCAATGTCTACTTTGGAGGTCCTCCAGAGATACCCTTCACAAAGAAAGGCTCTGTTAGCTTCCTTAGGATCTACTGAGACTTGTGATCTGGGAACGATCATGCTTGATACAACTGAATTGAAACCTCATCTACCATACCACATTGTGTTTCAGATAGTAGTGGCTTACACCACAAAATATTTTACTCGAAACATTTTTGGCATGATGGTTGATGAGGGTGCCTCGACATGCGTGATGTTGCTGGTGTGTTGGAAGGCCATTGGCCAACCCATTTTTTCTATGTCACCTACTCTTCTTATCGCTTTCGATGGTCGTTCATTTAGACTACATGGAATCATTCCTCCTTTCGCCATGCAGCTAGGAGGAAATACCATGTGCGTCGAAGTTGAAGTGGTCGATGTGCCTCTCGACTACAATCTCTTTTTAGGAAGGAGTTGGACCTATGCTATGCATGCAGTGGTCGCCATAGTTTTCTGGGTCTTGTTGTTTCCACACAAGGGTGGGATCGTGTCCATTAATCAGTTGTCTTTTTCCCATCCTAACCCTTCATCGGGGGCATCCACGGTCCTGATGATTGATAATCCACAGCCCGACGTCGTCAATGTAGGGGTTGGTTTGTGCCCGTCTTTTGATGGGTAACTTCGATTACCCACCTTTGTCTGGAAATGTCAAGTTCATATCGGTTGTCCCCGACCAGCCTAAGGCTGAAATCTTTCAAGTGTTGTCGTTTCATCCAACTTACTTTAATGATATGTGGACTCTTCCTTCCCCATCGGCCACGATGGAAGGGACAGGGCATCATGGCATGGCCATGCCTTTGTCCGCGGGAGAGGTTCATACTCTATAGTCCAGCAAGCTTCAGCCGACCCCGATCTGACTCCCACACAGGAGTTAGATCCAGTTTTCGAGCCTACCTGGGCTCAAGGTTCCCTCGCCACTATTGATTCCTTAGACTTGGTCTTGCCCTCTGAAGAGGCGATTATAGAGGCATTGACTAGTCCAGACAAACCCTGAGATGATCTCCATCACAGATCTTATTTTCTCTCGGAGTTAGGAAGAATTGAGGCGGGTGAATTCTTGTTGACTATGACTGCAGATAGGTCTTGTCCTATCAATCCTTTGTCTACGCACGCAGTTTACGCCAATGGTAATATGGCAACCATCGCTGAATCGATACCTATTGACATCTCCAAAACCCCTGGCATCATGGAGAATGTCTTCGTCGGAGTGGACTGCTTCCCTGAGGAGATTTGAATCTACACAGATGTATTTAAGGAATTCCACGACGTTATTTATTGGTCTTACGAGGAAATTCTAGGCATTGACCCTAGAATCGTTGAACATGAAATAACAATGTATTCTTACGCTAAGTCGATCCGACAGAAGATTCACTCGGTAAATCCTAAGAAAGCAGCAAATGTTAAGGCTGAAGTAGAGAAACTGCTCAAAGTTGGTTTCATCTAACCTATTCAATTGACTCAATGGGTGTCAAATCCTGTTCTGGTCAACAAAAAGCAGGGAACGATTCGTGTATGTATGGACTTCTATGATTTGAATAAGGCATGTCCAAAGGATAATTTCCCGACCCCATTCATTGACCAGATTGTCGATGAATGTGCAGGTTGTGAGGTATTTTCTTTCATGGATGGTTTTTTGGGATACAATCAGATACAGAGTAAGCCCGAAGACCAGCATAAAACAAATTTTATCTGTCCATGGGGTACATTTTCTTATCGGAAGAAGCCTTTTGGCCTCAAGAATGCTAGAGCCACTTTTCAGTGGGCCATGTCTTTTGCTTTCCACTATATCAGACACATAATCGAGGCCTATCTCAATGATTTAGCATCACTATCTCGTAAGAGAGATGATCATCCCACGCACCTCCGACCTATCTTTGAGCGATGTCGCTCCTATCGGATTCACTTGAATCCAAACAAGTGCAGCTTTTGCGTGACGTCGATTCATCTTCTAGGTTTCATAGTTTCGACAACAGGGATCATGGTCGATCCTCTAAAGGTTGAGGAGATATTTCAATTGCATCCCTCATGCACAGTTCCTCAACTTCAGAGTTTACAGGGAAAATCCAACTTTCTTCAGTGTTTTATTGCAAACTATGTCGAGATCACTAAAGGGTTCATGTGTTTACTAAAAAAGGATGTTCCTTTCTATTGGGATGAAGCCTCTCAGCACTCTTTCGAACCGTTGAAATGCGTCGTCACGTCTGCCCCTCTGCTCTGGCCCCCCAATTATAATAAAGATTTATTATTGTACTTGGTCGCTGCAGAGTCGACCATCGGTATGGTCTTGGTTCAAGAGGATGATTTTCTTGAAGAACATGTGATTGATTCTCTGAGTTGAGGCCTGATTGGACCATAATTTAACTACTCCCACGTTGAGAAGCTTGCATTGGCAGTAGTCCATGCTGTCCAACGGTTCCGCCATTATATTATGCTTCGTAAAACCACCATCATTGTTGTTGTGAATCTGTTCCAATACGTGTTGACACGACATGTAATCGGTAGAAAGATTAGTAGATGGATTGTTATCCTCCAGGAATTTGACTTGGATTTTGTTTATACAAAATCTAAGAAGTCATTGGTCTTTGTGGAACTTATCTCGGAACTTTCGGTCGAGTCAAGTGATGTTACGCCTGAAGAATCACCAATTAAAGGATATCTCTTTATGATTTCATCTTCGGACCCTTGGTATGGAGATATAATAGTCTATCTCCATACTTTGAAGTGCCCCACCTCTGCTTCTCGCGATGAGCATCGACGTATACACCATCAGGCAAAAAACTATCTCATTCTCTATGACACTTTTTATCGTCGAGGTGTAGATTGCATCCTCCACCGGTGTCTCACTCATGAAGAAGCGGAACTCGTGCTTAATGATTGCCACACTGGAGCAGGTGGTGTTCATTTGTCTGGGTTGGAAACAGCCAAAAATATTCTACGATCCAGTTACTTTTGGTCGACGTTAATCAAGGATTGTGTTTAATCGGTCAAGAAGTTCCACCCGTGTCAGATCTTCTCTCAAAAGATGAGGGCACACTCTGCTCCTATGTTTCTCATCATTACAGTTGGCCCCTTCACCAAGAGGGGAATTGATTATAATACATGCCACCCCCCTTCAGCTAGGGGGCATCGTTTCTATCATCGTAGTAGTAGACTACTTCACAAAGTGGGTCGACGCTATGCCAATATTCAAAGATGATGGCGAGACAACAGCTCTCTTTTTGTTCAATCAGATAATAGCAAGGTTTGACATCCCGAAGGAGATTGTCACTGACCATGGCAGTCACTTCCAGAACTAAATGATGTCTGAGTTAACATCAAATATTGGGTTGAGGCAAGAGAATTCATTGCCCTACTACCCACAAGTGAATGGTTAGGTGGAAGTTGTGAATAAGTCCCTCAAGACTATTTTTCAGCGAACGATCAATTCGACCAATTCAAATTGGAATTTGACGTTGTACTCAGCATTGTGGGTCTACAAAACCTCTGTAAAGACTGCAACCAGTTTCTCACCTTTTCAACTCGTTTACGGGCTAGAAGTAGTCCTGCCAATAGAGTGCCAGATCCCATCTCTAAAGTTGGCAGTACAGTTATTTCCAGACACTTCACCACTTGAGGAACGCTTATTATATCTCGAGCAGCTCAATGAGCAACGATGTGATGCAACCTTGGTTAATGAGGCTCACAAGAAAAATGTCAAGTGTCAGTATGATCGGTCCGTTCGTCCTCGAATTTTCTTCGAAGGCGACCTTGTCCTGGTCTATGACCAAGATAAGGATCCCTGGGGGCAGGCAAGTTCAAACCCATGTGGTTCAGACCTTTCATCGTGAAGGAGGTATTAAAGAAGGGCACTTATCATCTGGTTGACTTCGAAGGGAAAGCTTTGGCGGAGCCTAGAAATGGGTGACTTCTTGTACATATGTATAGTTCTTATACAGTTTAGTTTTTGTCTTTTTGTTTTATGGACGTGTCATTTTTTATGTCATCTTTTTCGATGTGGCATATGTCAAGTGAATCATAGCTTTTCATTGGGTTCGCAGAAGGCGCTAGCCGACACACTCGAAGGCTTGCTTCCGCATCTTGGGTGATATTCACACCTCAATGCTAGTTTCTATCTTCTAGAGGTATCTGTTTAGATGACGCCACAAACAATGTCGCCGAGTACAGCGAAGTAATAGAGTTTCTTCGTGATGCTTTGTCACATGGTATCTCTCACCTCTGAGTCTACTTAGATGCACAACTGGTTGTGTCCCAGTTGAATGGGGTTTACTATGTTTATGATCCTACTCTACACCGACGATTCCTTAGGGTACGTCTCTTAGAACGATGCTTTGATTACATTACGTATATCCATGTTCCTAGGAGATTGAATCAAATCACGGATACTCTAGCTAATCATGTATTAGATTGGCATATTCCACGCACATAAAAGAAGCACACACATACACATGTACATACATTGTAAAAATGTGATCCATAAAACGTAAGAAGATGTAAATACATACATACATACATATATATATATATATATATCAAAGGTCTTAGAGTACATAGGTGGGCGCAAGTGCCTCAAAAAATTATATGTCTGGTATACATCATGGGGCTCATGCTCTCAAAAATATACAAAGAGTTCCCTCAGCACGTAAGTGGTCCACCCTAAGCTAAGCACGGGGCCTGTTGGCCCTACCATAGTGAACGACAATGTTTTCCAAACGCTAGAAAAGTTGGACCCAGGTCTGTGGCACCCCAACTACATGAGGTTACATAGATGGCGGGAGATCCTCAATATTGGCCATGGGCACTATATGAGTGAGTGCGGTGAGGTTCCACTCCATCCATATCAACACTCTCTCAGCCTCTCCAGATGGAGTTCCCCCTGCTGCTGCTGCAGGTCCGGTGGTCGCTGCTGGTGTTGCCTCTAGTTGAGGATGCCACCTTCTCCTCGCAAAATCTGTTGGACGCACTGGTCCCACATATGTACATAACAGATACATAGTTTTCAAATAATCTTGTGCACATAAAAATGATATATATAAAAAGAAACTAAAAATTAAATAACTTTTAAAATCAAGCGTACCTATCTCTCCTCGCTCAAATCCGAGAGTTAAGGGCATGTCCGGGTCCCTAAAAAAGTTGATCTCGGCATAGGGATAGTCCTCTATCACCAGAATCTGTCGTTCCCACCACTCAAAAAATGTGTCATCACACTGTTGGGACGGAGGCCACATTCCCCCACACTGTCTCTCATGGACTGAGACTAGGTACCCTTTCAAAAAATAACGAGCATAGAATGGTCCCGAACCCAAAGATTTTGTTGTTCCACCCGCAACACTCGGTGAGTTGTCTCTTCATGCAGTCTAGCATGGTTGTACTCCAGTCGAAGATTCATGCATTCAAGCACTGCATTGCACAATGCATGTGCTCCCAGGAGGCCTGATGTAAGTCCATGGATCCAGTGATTCGCTCAATGAGTAAAACTATCACTTTCAGTGATAGGTTGGTGATATTTTTTATTGGCACCTGAGAACCTACTTTCTTAGTGCTGGCCTCACAATGTAGTTCAATCAACTCAGCAATGTTGTGAGGCCCGGGGGGGAAATCACACAAGTTGACTGGTTCACCCCTCCTTGAGAGGCCAGTCAGAAAGTAAATGTATTCAGTCATTGTTGTCAATGACTACCCCTCGAGCATAAATGCCTCAGCGTCGAGATGCCAATAATCTACCAAGGCATTCAGCGCCCTAGGTTGTGCCCTCATGAATGGACACCAGAAGAACTTCCACAACCCACATTGTCTCAATGCGGCCATAGTTGCAGGGTCCTCATCGACCAAGATATCTATATCCTCATGCTCCCTCTCTCTCCATTGGACATACATCTTGTTACAAACAAGTTCATGGAGGAAGTTAGCTCTTACATTTTTATTTTTCTACCTTTTTTAGGGTGTACGTGGGTTGTCTTGGACACAATCGCATATGCACATGGGAAAAAATAATTCTACCCATGGGCATACGCGGGTTGTCCTTGGACAGCCCGCATACACGTAGGGCTACCCTTTGTTTTAAAGGTGGACGTCCCCCAAAAAACTAAAAGAAATGAAAAATATAAGTATTAAAATGCAAGAGAGGTTGATTTGTACTTAATTGGTCCGAGTGAAAGTTCGTTTAGTCCTCTGAAGCTCCCGGAATCAACTCTTTTAGAATAGGGGTATTTTTAGCTTTTGGTCAATTCTCAATTTGCAATGGTGATAGTGAGCTACCAGCTTCTATTTATAGACTTTTATGGCCCTTTTTGTCATTTTTTGGACCCTTTTGTCGTTTTTTCTGGCTTGAAAATAATTTAACATGGTTCTTGAGTTTCTCATTGGATGTTACGATACACTTCACTTATGGTTTGGTAAAATTTTGGGAGATGGGTCACTTTTAGAGGTCCTTTGGTAAAAATTCATTTTTCCAACTTTGTGCATTTAAGTTAAGATTTGACCTCCACTTTTTGCATCTCGTTGTCTTTTCTTCTTTGCCATAGGATCGATCCCATCGAATTGTCACATAGAACCGTCATTCCTGCTTTAGAAGTGTCATAATTTGGTGGTAGAGCCTACCTCTACATGGATGCCCTAGGTAGATCTTGGTTGCATTTTTGGTGTCCATGTTATCATTAATGACTTTAGGCTCGGGAGTCCTTGTTAGTATTGTCCTGATTACGAGTTTGAGCCTCATACTTCTGATGTGTTATCACTTGACCTCACCCTCGGGACTCCCAGAAAATGAGTTTTCTTTTAAGCCCTTTTCAAACTCTTTAAACATGAAAAGATTGTTGAGCAATCTTGTTATCCTTCACGCTCGCCAAACTAAAATTTGAAGGCATGTCTATCCGGCGGTAGTTTACCCATTTTTCGGTCCAGATGGTCAATTTTACGAACAAAGGTATGCTCTAGGAACTTTGGTTCGCTAGAAGAGTATTGTCAGGTATAAGTTTAACCCTTCTTCGGGCCTGAGGGACTAAATTTACGAAAAAGGAACCCCCAAGGAGTCCATAGTTAAGCTCTTTTCAGACTCCCTAAAATTGAAAAGATCGTCAAGTGATCTTGTTCCTTCACACTCGTTAAACTGGTGTAGAAGAACATCCCCTACGGAGTCTATAGTTAAGCTCTTTTCAGACTCCTTAAAATTGAAAAGATCGTCGAGTGACCTTGTTCTTTCACACTCATTAATTGGTTCAGAAAAACATATACTGGCATGAGTTTACCCATTTTTCTAGCCTGTAGATTAAGGAGGAAAAAGGTACACCTCGTGAGATTCATCTCGGCGGGAGATTTCTCCTCGGAAAATTTCACTTTTTCGGGCTAGGGAGACTAAATCTAGAAAAAGGCAACGAGTCCATAGTTAAACTCTTTTCAAACTCCTTAAAATTGAAAAGATTGTAGAGTGATCTTGTCTGTGTCACACTCATTAAAATGGTTTTGAATAGACATCTTTTCAGTGCTAGTTTACCCCTTTTTTGAACCGACTAGACTACCTTCAAAAAAGGTACCCCAATGGAGTCTTCTTTTGTGCTTTTTCAGACTCTGTAAAAATGAAAAGCAACCGATCTTACCTTCTCTGGGCTTGTTAAAATTACATTAAAGGATGTTATCATTGTGTCCTATTAATCTCATTTTCATCCCTGCATATTTGGCATAATGTCGGCTCCATGTTGCTCTCAACTGAACCTTTGAAGCATGCCTTATACGCAATCCTTGTAGCACTTTGACTTTGCGTCTTGACACCTTGACCCATGGAGGAAATTTCCCGAGTGTCCTTTCCCTGCACATGTCTCCTTGCTCTAAACATTAGTGTGTTCCTTGCGCTTGGAACTAGTATGCTTTCAACACTTGTTCCTCCTTTGTACCGTAGCATTCTTTTATTCTTTTTGAAGCTTTCCAAAATTATTGAAAAAGACAAAAAAATTAAATATACCCCAAAAAGAGGACGAGAAAAGTATTTTAGTTTTTTGGTAGCACAATGAGTCGCCCTTGGAAAAATCACATCCTTCCATTTGTTCGTCAAGATTTGGGATTTAATATGACCTTAGGAAGTTGTTCTCGCTACATAGAGTTGGGTCCTCCTCCGTTTGATTATTCTTCCAAACACATGGAGATTTTGTGTTGCCTCTTGCATCGTGAACTTATGTCAAAGTCATGCTACCTGAGTCTAATCATCTATCGTACTATTGTCCAAGGGAATTTTTACCCAACTTGAGTCGGCCTCTCTGCAGTTTGTCACTTGCCCTCATGCTCAGCCATCCCCAAAAGTCCAATCAAGTCCTTGTTCGAAATCACTGAAGTTCTCTACTTGATCACCGAGATCTTCTTGTTTGTTCCCCGACAAGTCGTCAAAGACCTCTGGGTAGTGAATTCATACACTCACATTACACTCCTACCCGAGTTTTGAATATCTTGAAGTTGTTGCTCGAGATCTGAAGGCCTCACCTCCAGCCATCAGGCATCATTGGCTTCTTTAAGATAGATACTATACATGTATATCTTTGATTTTGAGATGTATATATGTTATGTATTGCTCACGACTACACTTTATATAGTTATATGACATGGATCTGTGGTGTGTTTGATTGGCAGCCATGATTTATTTCATCCCGAGCATGGGTATGCCCGCCTCAATGAGACAATTATTATTTTTGCATATGGCACCTCCTGAACTCTGGTCTCGGGCTCACTCGCTTCGTACGTTGGTGAAGATTTGTAATGTATTTCGACCATCGGATTCTCTTATGAACTCACACATTAGGGGGTATCTGTTATAACCCTAAATTTCACCATACATGCATACCTGGCATCAAGCCATCTCACTTACTATTTTTGTCAAGCCATCACTTAGCAGCCCTTCTTAAAAACCATACTTTTGAAGATGTATGTGCCCTGCACCATTACTTCCCATGTACACACGCTTGCTGCACCACTATAGCTCGTGTACATATGCTAGTTGCACCATTACAGCCCGCGTATACTCGCAAAAGTTGTAAAAATTAAAAAGTTGCAAGGAATTCGTTGAGATTACGGGCTATTGGGTAGTTTCCCAACTTTCCCACCGCCTATAGCCCATCACCCAACCGAATAACCATTATTTTGTCATATAAAAGGAGGTGTTGGGATCTCATTCCAAAGCTAAGCATAAGAATAGTGAAACTCTGCCCATTTCACTTTCCCCCCTTGCCCCAAGAATTTGCAGTCACATTGTGAGTTTTGAGCCAAAATTCCCTATTCTTGCCTTTTTCCTCCATTGCAAGCCTAATCCATTCCCTAGAGAGAGTTGAAGAGGAGAAAGATATGTGGAAGCACAGTTTGAGCTTGGTGAAGAGAATCCCGGACCAGGTTCGAGGAGCAATCGACGATCTCATTGTAAGTAACTTTGTGAGATTAATAAAAAGGAATACTTTTTCTGTCCCGAATATGTTGTGTTCAATCTTTATGTTTGATTTATATTTGATTATGACATCTAACCCACTAATTCATATATAATATTCATGTTCGTAGTTCTTTGTTTGTCTATTTATGAATGCAGGTCAGCCTTGGGAGGATACGTGTAGTCGAGGAACAACCAAATGCAAAAGGATCGACACCGGACGCGGAGTTTAAGGTAGAGTTACCATATCTTTTTACCTTGTGTTTTATGCATGAATGTGGGGTGTATTTGGGTTAGTTGTTAAAAAGTAGGAGACTTTAGATGGTTAGCTCTGCCTACATGTTGAACCCTAGTGTAGTCCATAGGGGGGTTTTCCCACTATAGAAATTTTCATCTAGGCTTTTTATTGCACATGAATCATTTAATACCCCTTTTCTCAATAAGCATTCAAAAATAGTAATATAGCTTGCCCGCAACAGGGTCGACGAGTGATAACATCGTAACAATATTCAAAATAAACACAACCAACAAACGAGGAATAGACAGACTTTTATTCCACGATATCAACACCAGTACACTAAATTTACTACAGGGTTCCACGAAGTGGCCACAAAAGGGATCCCTTCATATAACATAATTCAAAATTGAAACTTCAATTAACAACGCTCCTAAAATCCTTTTATTTCTGGACCACAAAACTTATTCAACGCATATGTAATTTACCCATAGAGGTATTCCTTTCATACAAAATCGAAGACACGGTATGTTGTATCCCTTAAACAATGTTTTGCAATGTTAACATAGTTACCAACTTAATGAGAACTCTCCAGAGTTCTCATTTTTGGGGGGGTCCAATTTTTTACCTCGTTTTTAAAAATGGTGCTACCAGTAGCACCCCCTCTCCGTTTTTAGATGATTTTTGATATTTTCAATTTTTCGATCCCCAATGTTTCCACATTATTTTTTTAAATGCTCATTTTTCATCTATTTTCAATTTTTTCTAAATATAT
>ML809692.1:72493-86332 GCA_009831015.1 Picea engelmannii | reverse complement strand
AGTTAACTTAGCAATAGGAGAAAAAATCTCACCAAAGTCAATTCCCTCTACCTGGGAATAACCTTTTGCTACTAACCGAGCTTTGTATTTCTCCACTTTACCTTGTGCATTAAACTTCTTCTTGAACAACCATTTTCTACCAATTGATTTTCTTCCAGCTGGAAACTCAACTATATCCCATGCCTCATTCTTAACCAACGCATCCATTTCTTCAACCATGGCCTTCTTCCAAAGTTTACTATCCTCTGAATTCATTGCTTCCCTGACAGTTCTGGGATCATCATCAGTAATAGATAAAGCAAAATTGGAACAAAAATCAGGTGGACTATACCTTTTTGGTTGCCTTCTATCTCTCACCGATCTCCTCAATACTAGGGTATGAGGTTCTTCTTCTTCTTCTTCTGCTTCCTCTTCTTCAGATGATTCAGATTTTCCATCATCCAACTCAAGCTCTATTTTCTCAGGTTTGTCTTGCATTGGTAGGAATTCTTGTTTGGACACATCTTTTACCTCTCTAAAAACAACATCTCGATTGTAAACAGTTTTCTTGGTTTCTGGGTTCCAAAGCTTATAACCTTTCACACCATCTTTATAACCCATAAAGATACACTTTTCAGCCTTTTTATCCAGCTTACTTCTATTTTCCTTTGGAACATGTACATAAGCATCACAACCAAACACACTAAGATATTGAAGAGAGGGTTTCTTTCCAGACCATACCTCGTGTGGAGTTTTATCATCCAACGTTGATGAAGGTGATCGATTGACCAGGTAACATGTTGTACCCACTGCCTCTGCCCAGAATTCTTGTCCTAACTCGGCACTGCTGAGCATGCTCCTTACTTTTTCCATCAGTGTCATGTTCATCCTTTCTGCAATTCCATTATGTTGAGGAGTGTATGGAGTAGTCTTATGTCTTTCTATACCACATTTCTTACAGAATTCTTCGAATTCATTTCCGCAGAATTCTCCACCGTTATTTGTTATCAATACCTTTATTTTCCTCTCTGTCTGATTTTCTACCAGAGCCTTAAACTCTTTAAATTTATCAAATACCTCAGATTTATTTCTAAGAAAATAAATCCATGTGTTCCTTGAAAAATCATCTATGAATGAAATATAATACATAGATTTACCTAGGGATGGCACAGGAATAGGTCCAAACACATCATTGTGTATCAACTCTAAGATCCCCTTTGCTCTTGTAGCACCAGATGGGAATCTTACTCGATTATGTTTACCATATATGAAATGTTCACAGAAATCAAAATCCAGAGTGCAATTAGACATACCTTCAACCATACCTTTACCTTGTAGTGTTCGCAGGCCCTTTTCTCCAATATGCCCCAGTCTTTGATGCCACAGCATGGTCTTGTTTTCTGGGACAGTATTGGTCTTGTCTCCTTCATTTCTTTGCTCAGGGACAACAAAACTATTACACCCATTAGTATAAGTTCTTCCCAACAACTTGTACAGAGTTCCACACCGAACTCCCCTCATCAACACCATTTCTCCTCATACCATCTTGAAAGTGCCCTTTCCAAATACAATATCCACTCATGCATCTTCCATCTTGCTTACATATATTAAGCTCCTAGCTAGTTTTGGAATGTGCAAAACCCTAGGGAGAGTTCTAATCCTTCCATCTTTTAGCAGCAACTTAACTCTTCCACATCCCAAGATTTTTGTTGTCGAGTCATCTCCTAGGAATACATCACCACCGTCGTATTTTTCATATTCAGAGAACCACTCCATGTGAGGAGTCATATGGTATGACGCACCTGAGTCGATCAACCATACATCACGGTCTACATGTGTACTTGTAGATGCCAAGTAAACATCACCTCCTTCTTCAGTGGAGTTTTTTGCCTCTGTGGAAGAGGTACTATCAGATCCCTTTGGTTTTTCAACCTTCTTATACTTGCAATCTTTCTTATAATGCCCTGTTTTACCACACTTCCAACATTTCCTCAAAGATTTTCCTAGAGACTTAGATCTACCTGTAGATTTAGATCTCCACCCCGAAGGCTTACCAGGGTTCATGTCTTGGGTACACCCTCTTACAAATAAAGCATATGTGTTGTGACCATCCATGTTTTTTCGCCTCATCTCTTTAGATAACAAGGATGCAACTACATCATCATACTTCAATGTAGATTGAGTGGTACTACCTATTGCTACAACCAAATTATCCCAAGAGTCTGGCAGATAACATAACAAAGTAATACACTTATCTTCCTCTGCAATCGTAATATTAACAGAGCCAAGTTGACTTACCAGAGTATTAAAGGAATTTATATGTTCTGTCACAGAATCTCCATCTTCCATCCTAAGATGATACAGCTTCTTTTGAAGAAACAACTTGTTTACCAGGGACTTTGATTGATACAAATTCCCCAACTTATCCCATAGTTCCTTGGTTGTAGATTCTCCTGAGACATTCAACAACACCGAATCTACCAGGGAGAGTCAAATAGTACTCCTTGCTCTCCTGTCCAACTTCTCCCAATCTTCCTTCAACATACCAGTAGGTGGTCTACTAGTAGTTTGTGCACTAGTAGGTTGTGTACCAATCCTCTGTGTGCTAGTAGGTTGTGTACCAGTTGGTTGTGTACCAGGATCCACAGCGATCCATTGTTCTTTGTCTCAAGAAGGTCCTCCATCTTCATCTTCCCTAGCTCAAAGTTTTTACCATTGAACTTCTCTATCTCGATTCTAAAAGAACTCGTCATTCCTCTTTCTGCACTCAAATCACCACTGCAAAAGCTCCCACTAAACCCAGGTTTATCATAGACCCAAGATAAACTTGATCTATCAAGACCGAGCCAAACCCTCAACAACAAAGGTGTCTCTCTGAAGCCAAAAACAAGCTCTGATACCACATGTAATTTTTAAACCTAGGAAGTAAAGAAATGCATATAGATTCTTAAGCAAAAAAAAAATTAATCAATGGCTCATTCACATAGTACACAAAGATTTATATCAGAAACCCTCAACCAGGAAAACCTTTCTTATATTCATTATATCGAATTTCACCATTCACTATACAATATATACAATGTTTTTAGGTATTCCGTAGATACCAAAACCCTAATCCCTAAAACCGAGATTATTTTTAGTAAACCGCTAAAAATAGCAAAAACCGCCCAAAAAAAAAAAATTGGGGCGTTGCGCGTAACCAGGGGGGTCATACTTGCCCCCCCCTGGGACCCCCATAGGAAAGCGCCTGACACACGCGACATAATCAAAGCACTACTACGAGGAATCGTCAAATGCAGTCGTCGAATCTGACGCACCCACACACACACATGCAAAGAATATAACACATACCCAACAAGATATTATTGTATTGAGAGAGAGAAGTGCTAAGTGAGAGAGCCTTTTGGTATTGTAATATCTTCAGCTGTGTGCGAAGGTCAAGTATTGCAGCTGGGTGTGCGGGAAAGGGAGAGAAAGAGAGAGAAGAAAGAAGATATGCTAGCTAAGAGACCAGACAAGAACTATAGGCTTTATCTTAATAAATCATAAGCATGATTCTGTGGACGTAGCTCTAGAGAGAGGGTGAACCACGTACATCTTGTGTTGTGTGTGTGATTGATGCTTTTATCTCTGACATTGTTATATTGTTATTTTCATTGTTGTATTAGATCAGATCTATAATTGTGTAGGGTAGATCTAGCTTGGTGAGGGATATATGAATGTTGCCTTGTTGTTGTATTTGATCCACTTGATATTCCCCTGGTTGTAGACATCTATGTCCTGCAACCCCCTCTTAGCTGCTTCGAGTGAGACTGCATTTGCTTTGTAGGTGTTGCCAAAAGGGCCAATAGTTATGGCTTGTTGGTGCGCTCTTTGAGTGAACCCTGGGTCTGCACCTGTGCCAACAAATGGTTCTGTTGTTGGGACAGGAATCTTTTTGAGGGAATGTCAAGGTGGTTCCCATTGAAGACAAAGATTTAGAAGTGGATAGAAGATCAAGAGAGGTACTTCGTTGAAGCCCAGAACAAGAACCCTAAGCTAAGTACTGAAGATTGGCTACAAAGAAACATCTTCATTGACATTCATGAGATCTTCTTTGGAGGAATCCACCAAGAGTTGTCTGAGTGGTTGGTTAGGTTAGCAGATACCCAGTTCGAGATCAGATCTAGAACCCCTGTGGTTTGGATGTCAGCGTTGATCTAGAAGGTCAAAAGAGTTGATAACGTTGTATCCAGAGCAGTAGATCATTGGTTTGATAGTACCATTGGAGGGTATATCACCGAGTTTGTTGTTGACAGAATAGAATCATATAGTCAAGCCGAGAGATACTTTTTCAAAGGACCTAGAGGAAAATTTTTGCACTTTCTGAAACTGAGAATCAAGACGTTGTTGCATGAAAAGAACGTCTTGAAGATACAGTAGATAGAGTGGATTGAAAAGACTAATGTTCGGGAATTCATACAGCGATAGAGATACAGAAGCTGGACATACGCGCAGTGGGAGAGTATTCAGAGGGGTTCACCTTGAGAACCTGTTTAAGAAAAACTACGGGGAAGAAGGTTTCTACAGTGGAGAAGATGCAGATCTGACAGATGGAGAACATTTAGAACCCACTAGGACAGAAGAAGGAGAAGTTGAAGAACCTCGCCAGGACGAGCATGAAACTTCAAGAATTGCGCAAACTATTTAAGTACTGTTAATCCTCCTGTTATTTCAGTAGCACTAGGTAATCAAAATAATCAAAACCACTAGAGTCCTCAGAGTACTGTTACTAGTAGCTCAACATTCACTCAGATAGGAAACCTAGGTACCTCTATGGCAGATGAGATGAGGCTCCCTATCTTTAGGGGATATGGATCTGAATATCCTGATCAACATTGGTTTATGTGTGAAGCCGTATGGAATATTAAAAATTTCACCGATGAAGTTGTTAAAAGGACCCAGTTCAGCACTACCCTAAGGGATCACACACTAAGATGGTACATGAAGCTTGTCCAAGGACTTGCACAGCCTAAGCCACTAGGAGAGATCAAGAATGTGTTGATTGTAGAGTTCAAGAAACCTAAGTCAGAGTCTCAATTTATTACAGAACTGAAGGAGATCAAGCAGAAAGAAGTCGTGCCTGTTTGGGAGTTCGGTCAAAGGTTCAAGACCTTAACAGATCGATTAACTTGTTAGATCCTAGATGAACAGAATAAAGAATGGTTCATCATTTCCCTTTTACCACACATCAGAGTTCCCCTGATGCAGCAGAAGATTGCTTCACAGGCAGAGGCATTGGAAATTGCTATGAAGCTTGAATCAGCCCCCATGGGAGAATCCAACTCAAGTATGAGCTAGATCTTGAGCCAGCTGACTAGTTTGTCTCTGCATGTCGAGGATATGAAGAAGGACAAGGGGAAGGAAAAAAGAGAAGATATTTGGTGTGTAAGATGCAGATCGGAAGGCCATGATAAGGAACATTGTCCTTTATTCCATGAATATTTGGCCTTAGGAGCACCGAGCCCCTTGAAGCAAGTCAACCTACCCTAGTGCGAAGTATGCATAAATAGGCATCGCACAGGTGAGTGCTATTACATGAAGAAGTATATTCAGACTCCCAAAAATTTATATTGCACATTCTATAAGTCTGTGGGGCACGACGATAGGGATTGTAGGGCCTATGACCTTATGCACGAAAGATCAAGGGACATATACAAGATTCAAGGCGAAGCACAACAAGAAGGAAACACTCTGCAGTATAAGTCCCCATGAAGAGGAAATTTCAATCCTCGCGGTGCATATAGAGGACGAGGAAGAGGAGGAGGAATGAGTCGAGGACGAGGATGGATCATATGTTACAATTGCATGCAACCAAGACACCTTGCAAGGGATTGTCATAATCCTTTCACTACATGCAGCTATTGCATCTTGTTCGACCATGTTATAGAAGATTGCCCTGTGCTGCTAGATAAGTTGCAGGAAAGATGAGGACCTCAATAGAATCCACAAGTGTAATTGATATATGATGAGCCTCGCAGGGAAGACCCTTAACTCATTATTATCACTCGAGGAGGCGTTGCTATAGGAGAGGATAGAATGACTCAAGGAAAGATTGCAGAAGACTCGGGTTTTAAGAAGGCTACAGAGAAGACCCTAACTTTCGATGCAAATAAAGAAAGACAAATCTTTGAGGAAGTAAGACAGGAGTTCAAAGAAGATCAAGGTTCCTCATCAAAGTACAGCCAGAAATAAAATAATATGGAATGCCTCAGGCATTTGATCAATTTGCTTCACCACAGGAGGGAAAAGAGGTAAGCAAGCTCATGGAATTTTTATGCACCTGTGTTAAGTTGATTCAGGATAAAGGCATTGTACAAGAGCTACAAAACTTAATCAGATAGTATGAACTAGGAAAGATAGACCCCTTACTAAATAGGGCAGTACATAAAATCGAAAAAAGGAGAAGGACAAATAAAGAATTACACTTGAATGCTCAAATAGGAGAGTATGATATAGACTATGTGGTCCTCGACTTAGGGTCGCGGGTCAATGTCATGATGAAGCAAACTTGGGCACTGATGGGGAAACCAAAGTTGACCTACTCCCCTATCAGGCTTAGGATGGCCAACCAGCAAGCTGTCAGCCCCTTTGGCATATTGGAACATGTCCCTGTGGACATCGATGGAGTGAGAACGTTTGCAGATTTCGAGGTAATTGAAATTGTTGATGGCAGTTGCCCTTACCCTGCACTGTTAGGAATTAATTGGGCCTTTGATAACTCCACAGTGGTCGATTTGGAGAAAAGATGTATGACATTTGAAAGAGATGGCCCTCGGGTCATTGCACCCTTAGATCCAGATGAGGGTCTGTGATATACAAAGCCCATCAGAGAAGAAGACCATGCATACGAACTAGAGAACATATACAAACTGACAGCCAGACAACAGGATTACATCAACCCTGTAGTCGATGGGAATCTGAGCTGGCGAAGTGACAGCACATGTTCATCAGATTTAGAAGAAGTGTTGGAGAACTGGCAGAACCAGATGTATGAAGTATATACCAGAAGATGTGCCAAATTAACCAGAGAAGTTCGTTGGATCGGCACAATAGTAAGTAACTTACCCACATTGATGGTTTGAACCCTTTAGAAGCCTTTCTATCAGATTTTGAAGTAAGTGTACCAACACAACAGAGGTTGTTTGAAATGAATGAGGCCTTGAAAGACACACCACCAAGATGGTGGGGAACCCACAAAAGCAATATTACAGACTAGGTACAATGTCAAACTTTGATGACAGTGTGGTTCTCAGCACAAGTAGAAGGATGCGAAGCAAGGTACACAGGTCAAAGTTGCCCAAAATACCATGTGCGGAGCTATGAAGAGGCCTAGAGTGACATTCCCTCAGAAAAATGGGTGCATAGATTCATTAACACGCTGGACACAACCCCTATCAACTGGTACCTTCAAGCGGAGCTACACCTCATCACTGCAGATTGCGAAGGTATGATTCCGAATTTTGTAACCACCTTTTTTTTTTTAAGTGAATATCTTTCAGTAGACCAAGCATTACAGATTGTGAGACAGAAGGTATTCGAAGAGGCATCTAGCCTCCCTATGGAACAAGAAGAGGATGAATGGACTACACCTCTCCAAAAATTGCAGAGTTGCTACAACATCAATGTCAATGATGATGATCCCAGGAAGGTAAACATCACTGAAACAGAAGGCCAAAGAGATGTGGAAGGACCAGGAGTTGAGCTACCATTTATTGGTCAGCCAATCAAGATTAAAAAATTCAATATTGGGATAGAAGAGACACCAAAGCTTGCCAATGTCAGAGATTACTGGGATGTTGCTACCATTGACAAGATTACAGAGTTGTTGCACGAATATCAGGACTTGTTTCCGACCAGGTTCACTGATATGAAAGGTATCAAAGGTCTTATGGGAGAGATGAGGATACCTTTGAAACTAGGTGTAAATCTAGTCAAGCAAAGACCCTACGGATTTAACCCAAAATATAAGGAAAAAGTGAAGATTGAGCTCGACATAATGCTGGAAGCGGGGATTATTGAACCTGTCGAAGAGTCGGAGTGGATCAGCCCTATGGTGGTACAAGACAAAAAGACAGGTGAGATCAGGATTTGCGTAGATCTCAAGAAGTTGAATGATGCCTGTCTGCATGACCCTTTCCCTACACCATTCACTGATGAAGTATTAGACAATGTGGGAGGCCAGGAGGTATATTCTTTTACGGGTGGATTTTCAGGATACCATCAGATCTGGATTGCCAAGGAGGATTGCCACAAGACCACGTTTTCCACAGAATGGGGATCCTACCAATATACAGTGATGCCATTTGGACTAAAGAATGCCCCAACCATCTTTTCCAGGATGGTGCTCGAAGCGTTCAAAGAGTTTTTGCATAAATGTTTAGAAGCATATTTTGATGACTGGACTGTGTTTAGTTTGTTGAAAAACTATATTGAATGTCTAAGGCTAATGTTGGATAAATGCGGGCAGTGTCAAATTGCTTTAAATTTGAAGAAGTGCATATTCTTCTCACCATTTGGAGTGTTATTAGATCATATTGTATGCAAGCAAGGATTACTGGTAGATCCCTCTAAAATCGCCATCATAGTTGATGTGTCGCCTCCTACTTCAATCAAACAACCGCGCACTGCGCTAGGACATACTGGCTATTACAGGAAATTAATTAAAGGTTATGCTCAGATCACAACACCGATGGAGAAGTTGTTGAAGAAAGACTGCCAGTTTGGTTGGACAAACAAATGCCAACAGAGCTTCGACACACTGAAACAGAAGATGGTGACTGCACCCATTCTGGTCTTTCCAGATTGGAGCAAGGAGTTTCATGCGCATGTTTATGTGTCTTCTATTGCCTTAGAAGCAGTATTGGCACAACCTGGAGAAGGGGATGTCAACCATCCGTTAGATTTTTCTAGCAAGAAGCTATCTACAGCTGAAGTTAATTACACCACTACCGAGAGAGAAGGATTAGCCATGGTGTACGCGCTACAGAAATTCCGCCACTACTTGTTGGGAGGATACTTTAAAATTTTCACAGATCACTCTGTGCTGAAGTACCTAGTCAACAAACCAATGTTGGGGGGGAGAATATGCAGATGGATTTTGTTGTTTCAAGAATATGATTTTGAGATCATAGTTAAGCCAGGAAGAATGAACAAGGGCCATGATCACTTATTGAGGTTGGAACATGGCAAAGAACCCACCAGTTTGGAGGATACACTATTGGATGCACAACTGCTCACCACTAGAAATATTGATGACCACTTCGCAGACATAGTCCAGTTCCTGTCAACATCGATGGCACCTAGTGAGTATACAATTCAACAGAAGAAACAATTAGTGGTGTGCGTTTCAGACTTTTCACTGATAGTTGGTCAGCTATACAAGATGGGACCCAATGAGATATTAAGGAGGTGTGTTATGGACGCAGAGTGACCATTGATCCTCGCAGAATCTCATGAAGGCATCGTAGGAGGACATTATGCAGGGAAAGCAATTGCGCAGAAGGTTCTTAGAGTTAGCCTTTGCTAGCCTACCTTAAACAGAGATGCTAAAGATTATGCCAGAGCCTGTGATGTATGCCAGAGAGTTGGAAAACCATCCTGAAGAGATGAAATGCCATTAGCACCATAGATGAACCTACAAGCATTTGAAAAGTGGGCCATTGAATTCGTGGGACCTATAAACCAACTAGGAAAGCACACAGGAGCACGGTACATAATTATTGCGACAGAATACCTGACTAGTTGGGTTGAAGCAAGAGCAGTAAAGGACTGTAGTGCAACTATAGTTGCGCGTTTTATATTTGATGACATAATAACCAGGTTTGGATGCCCCAAGACCCTTATAAGTGTTCAAGGCACACACTTCATCAATAAGACAGTTGAAGCCCTGACTGAAGAATTTGTGTTCCACCATCAAAAGAGTACACCTTACCATCCACAAGAAAATGGAATAGTTGAAGCATTCAATAAGATCTTGGAGACCAAACTAACAAAGATTTGCAGTGTGAACAGGGATGACTGGGATTTAAGAGTACCTGCAGTACTATGGGCCTATAGAACCACTTGCAAGAAATTAACAATGCAAACCCCTTTCAAGTTGGTTTATGGTCTTGAAGTTGTTATCCCGATGGAATATTTGGTGCCAAGCTTAAGAATTGATGCATTTATAGACATGGATGATACTGCCATTGTTCGCGAGAGGCTTGCATAGTTGGTTGAACTGGAAGAAGATAGATTTATTGCAGGATTCCATCAGCAGTTTCAGAAAGAACGAGAGAAGGCCTATCATGACAGGCACATCAAGAAGAAGGCATTCAAGCAGGGTGATTTAGTATTTTCATATGATAGTAAGTTTACAAAACATCCATGGAATTTTAGGACGCATTGGCTCAGACCATATGAGGTCACCTATGTTACCGAAGGGGGAGTTGTGCAGCTGAAGACATTGAACGAAGAGTGGAAGAAAGGATTAGTCAATGGGAGTCACCTGAATTTGTACTCATTAAAAGCAACCTCATTAAAAGCAACAAGAAAAGGGTCTAGGTACCAGGTGCAGTTGAAATTGGGAACCAGACACAGAAAAGACAGTTTGCACAAGGATGAGAAGGAGGCATAGAGTAGAAAGCAAAGGTTGCCCTTTGCAGTCCAAAGTCGAAGTAAAACAGAAGGATCAGATCTGAAGTGCCTTAGGACAAGTCACAGGTGAGTATTAGGGGCCTGTTGGCCATTGGTTATGGAAGGAAGTGAAGAGAAAGGAAGAAAAGGTGAAAAGCGAACTTCGAAGAAGACACAGTAATTGTCACTAGGTCAAAGTGAGCAAAAGAGCATAAAAGATGGAGTGAAGTACAGAAATGAAAGTCGTTGGACGAGGAGATCAAGGATGACAGATCAGCAAGGAAGATGGATCGAGGACAACTCAACAAGTGGAAAAATCCACCATTGGATGCTTTGGAGCACCACGCGAGAAGGAAGGAAAGACAGGATGGCGAAGCCCGAAAAAAGCGGACCAAGTTGACCTAGGGTTTTAGACACCTATGGTTTTGGCACATAGGCTTCGGCCTAGGGTTGTCGGTGAAGTATTGTAATGTATAAATAAAGGTCAAGAGGACCTGGGTCAGGTTGGTACAATATTGTTGTTGATCTAGCTCTATTGTTGTGGTGAGATATTATTGTATTGAGAGAGAGAAGTGCTAAGTGAGAGATCCTTTTGGTATTGTAAGATCTTCAGCTGTGTGAAAAGGTCAAGTCCTACAGCTGGGTGCACGAGAAAGGGAGAGAAAGAGAGAGAAGAAATAAGATCTGCTAGCTAAGAGCGCAAACAAGAACTGTAGGCTTTATCTTAATAAATCATAAGCACAGTTTTGTGGACGTAGCCCTAGAGAGAGGGTGAACCACGTACATCTTGTGTTGTGTGTGTGATTGATGCTTTGATCTCTGTCATTGTTATATTGTTATTTACATTGTTGTATTAGATCAGATCTATAACTGTGCAGGGTAGATCTAGCTTGGTGAGGGATATATGAATGTTGCCTTGTTATTGTATTAGATCCAATTGATATTCCCCTGGTTGTATACATCTCTATCATGCAACCCCCCTCTTAGCTACTTTGGGTGAGACTGCATCTGCTTCGCAGGTGTTGTTGAAAAGGCCAATAGATAGCGCTTATTGGTGCGCTCTTCGAGTGAACCATGGGTCTGCCCCTGTGCCAACACTTCCTCCTAATGTTCTTTCCTTGGATTGTTCATATACCTTCTCACAACTCCCACTACATGTTCAATATCTGGTCTTGTGCACACCATCCCATACATCAAGCTGCCAATTGTTGATGAATAAGGGACCCTAGACATGTAGTATATATGCTCTTGTGTCTTGGGAAACATTTCCTTGGTTATTTTGAAATCGATGTCCAAAGGTGTACTAATTGTTTTTGCATTCTACATTCTAGACCTCTCCAAGACCTTCTATGTGTGCTCTTCCTGAGACATTGTCAATTTGTGATTTTTCATGTCTCTTGTTATTCTCATACCAAGGATTTTCTTTACAGCACCCAAATCCTTCATCGCAAATGAATTAACTAATTTATTTTTGAGAACATTTATATCCTTCATGTTACACCCTGCAACAAGGATGTCATCTACATACAATAGCAACATAATATAACTTCCATTTTCTAGCATCTTAAAATAAACACACTGATCAGAATGACATCTACTATAACCATGTTCTATCATAAACCTATCAAATTTCAAATACCACTGCCTTGGAGCTTGTTTTAGGGCATACAAGCTCTTCTTCAACCTGCATACCAAATTATTTTTCCCTTTGACCTCATACCCATGTGGTTGTTGCATATAAATCTCTTCCTCCAAATCCCCATTGAGAAAAGTTGTGTTTACATCTAACTGTTTAAGATGCAAACTTCTACTGCCAAAAGACTTAAAATAATTGAAGCTTTTTTAACAACATGAGAAAACATTTCATCAAAATCTATACCTTTATTCAATGCAAACCCCTTTGCAACAAGTCTGGCCTTGTACTGCTTTTTGCCTTCATCTTATTCCTTCAACCTGTAAGCCCATTTATTCTACAATGCTATTTTTCCTGCAAGAAACTGAACCAAGTCCTAAGTTTGGTTATTTAACAAGGAGTCCATTTCCTCTTTCATTCCTTGCTCCCACTTCTTTTTAGTGTTTACCTGCATTGCATCTTCATAACTTTCTGGTTCACCGGAATAAGTTAACAATAAATAATACAATGAAGGAGAGTATTGTTTAGGGGGTCTACTTAACCTGGTAGATATTCTAACAACAGTTGCAGGAGTTTGAGGTGTCTACTCCTCCTGTTGTTGTACATTTTGATCTTCTTGAACCTTTGGAATTTCATTTTCTTTGATTTTATCAAGCACTGTGTATTTTGTGTTTTCCTTTTCATGTTTCTTTCCCTGCAATTGATCTTAGTACATGACCTTTTTATTGAACACCACATCTATAATCCTAATGATTTTGTGATTTTCATAATCCCATAAGCTATAACCAAAATCATTAACATTGTATCCAATAAAGGTACATTTCTTGGATTTTGCCTCAAGCTTTGTTCTATTTTTTTTTATCAATATGGACAAATGCTTCACAACCAAAAGTCTTCATAAATGCATAGTTTACCTTTTTACCTGTCCATGCCTCCTCTATAATTACACCATCAAAGGATTAGAGCCTTCACCCTACGACATCATGGTCCATTCCATTATGACTTTCATCATATCTCTCATCTGTATGATAGTCTGCCTGAAGTCTTCTTCTTCATTCGGAACACGTTCATGATCTTTTGCATGTGCCATACTTGGTGAATGTCTCTCTGCAACTTGCGGTGAATGAAATTGCTTCCTCCTTGTCGGATAAGAACTTGGCTCCACAAGTTGACCTTCTCCTCTTGTGAGTTTCAACCTTGTGAGCATCAGAAACAAAACTTGCAAACAATCAAGTCTTCAAAACCAGTGCTCTGATACCAACTTGATCTAAAAATGAAGAAGACTTGAAAAACTTGAATAATTATTGCAAGTGAAATGTTATGTGTTTAAAGCAACAGGATCAGTTTGCAACACATAAATTAAGGATTACTTATGCGAAATACACATAGACAGCAGCATAAACAATGAACATCAGCACATAAACACAGCAACTTGATAAAGGAGTTCACCCCTCTCTGGGCTACATCTCCTGGTCTAGCTTCCAATGGATCATTATTATTAAATTGCTCAAAGTGCTCAAAAACATGCCTTACAATGCTCAAAATGACAAACCGACTGCTCCAATGGCTTC